>VWYO01025552.1:1161079-1182700 GCA_013400275.1 Rhadina sibilatrix | reverse complement strand
AAGAAAAGTGAAATTAAAAAAAAAAAAAAAAGCAAAACTATTAGGCAGTCTTCATATATGAGTGAGCAGTTACAACAGGAGAACACAAGGCCTTGAGGAAAATAACCTTACCAAGAGCTCATCCAACTGCATAGGAAAAGATGCTCTTCAGCCTATGTTAAGTAGTAAGGGAGAGGTACAGGTCTGGGGAACAACAGATTTAAATTTAACATCTGCATAAAACTGAACCAGTTTCTACTGGGAGGTACCCTGCACAGAGCTCAAAGGCTTATGTAGTAAAGGCACAGATGCAGATTTGGCTGATTATTTCCTTGTATGTTTTGGCTTGGCTACAAGCAGTTAGATTAAAAGAATATTTTCATCTTTCAAAGGCTGGCTTTTATCTTCAACAAATACTTGTCAATTGTAGAGTGGGTAGAACAGTAGAAGAAAAATCCAGACGGACCACTGGGATGAATGCAGTTTATCCACGAGGTAATGGTATTACTCTTAATATTGAGCTCATAAATGCCTGTCTAAGTACAAAAAGAGTTTAAGACTTGATAAAGCTTTTACCTTTCCTGTCCAAAAACGTGTATGTATGTTTTCTTTCCAAGACGAAGCCATTTGTTATGATGTCCACACAGTTCAACAGTATTTAAGTGTCTAAATCTTACTGTTTTACTGGTCAAAAACCATTAAGTGCTTAACCTTGCAGGAATGACATCACAGAACTTGTAAAATGCTACACTGCCATAAATACATTTCCTTAAATAGTATTCATCTCTTGTGAATTTTCAGTTTTCTCCAAAGTGCTTGCAGACCATCATCTTCTAAAAGTTCCACCTGTAAGAGAAGAAAACAATTCTAAAAATAAACCTAAATAGCAAAATTAGTTTTAGGATGGACACACCAAATAAAAAGTTATCAGGTGCTCTGAAATGGAAAAAAGAAAAGCCACAATTACATTAAGTACTTGCTGTGCATTCCAAGTTTAGCATGTGAAATCATAAAGAGGAACTGAAAATTGAGCTAGTGCTCTTGAATGCATGGACAAACACATGGACAAAGTGACAGATCACACCACAGTGCGAAGCACTACAAACGGAAAATGTTACATAGCTTCAGTGTACCAGTACCAGTTTCTGTTTACCCAGTAGCTTAAAATGGATGGGCAAGAGCTCAACTCCAAGTTTTGAAATAAATTATCAGCTGTGTATCTAATACTCTCTTTTTTATGTGTATCAAGCATATTTGAAATAAAATTAATTGATGAAATGGAGTCTGCTGAAAACATGGACCTTGAAGACATGGAGAAGACATGCTACAATTTCCAATGATGCAGCCAGCAAGACACTAGATAAGCTGAAACACTGTAAAGGTTGTTTCAGAACACAACAGTTTAGGGGGAAAAAAACCCATGGACTTGAGAGTAGCAGTGAATACAGGAAAACAGCAATGGTACTTCAGGTACTGTCCAACTCAGGAATTCCACCTCATACAGGAACTCCCAGTAACAGTGGTTAAAGTCAGCCACAAGGCACAAATCTACTGCCTCTGAACAACAGAAAAACCTTTTCTGGAAGCAGTGAACACACATTTATGTCTGCCTTCTTCCTCTGCATCTGAAAATCTGAGTCAAATTCCCCCAAACTATAAGCTTTAATCAGAAATATATTCACTAGAGGCAAAAAAGTCTTAAATGCTGTTATCTATTCAGTTTTAGAAAATTGGGCTACAGTAATTTAATAGAAGTCTGAAATAAGTAGCTGAAGTAATGGTCTAACCTGTCTACATGTACACAGCTTCTCATGACAGCAGACAAAAACTGATCTAGAACCATGCTAGGGAACAGTATATATCCTTTTTTAAGCAAGACCTGTTTATTTTTTGTAGTGCAAATCAAACAGACCTGGCTAGTTTCCCAGATGATTTACAAAATAGCTCTGTTGGACTACAGAGACCATTAAAATATTCTGCTGAGCCATTTCTCTGTTATTAGAACATTTGTTTTCAAAAGGGGCAAAACTTTAATCCTAAGGGAGGTTCTATAATAAAAAGCTGCCATAGATGGACAATTTTTTTATAGCTTTACTATCATATCTCTCTAGAGAACATCTTATTTTTATATTAAAGTAGTAATGGTTTAAATTTATAGAACTTTTAGGTAATTACAGGGAACAGATCTCCTATTCAGGAGCAGAAAGAAAAAATAGAGAAAACTGGACTACAAAATATTTTGAGTGATTTCAAAACAATGGGGTTTTTTAAGTAAAGTGCACTGTAATTTATTTTCATATATGCTCTATTCTTTCTATTTCTCATGCTTAAAGAGAAGATAACTAGCTTGCCTTTAAGTAGAAAAAAATCATATTATGAACAAGCTGATGAGATTTCTGTATCTCCCACTAGAGATACAGAAAAGAAATAAAAATAGTCACAGATCTAACAAAACAATTAGCTGGGCATGGAAATGTCAACCTAGTGAAGGAAGATGTTATCTCCTATTGCATTTAGCTAATATTGATTTTTTAAAAGGGAAGAAATGGAAACCACACCAACATAAAAAAACCTTGAGCATAAGGACATTATTCTATATCAGAAAATAAGAGTAGTGTTTGCCTTTCAGTGACATCTGTAGATCCTTCACAGATTTCAGTGCAACAGTAAAACAGCAGCCACAAGGCACCTGTGATTTGCCAAAATGTGCTACAGATCAAAAAGCAAAACACTGGCATAGTGCACTTGTCCAGTCTGGTCTTATAAATGTCCAGCAATAAAAATGCTTATTCCAATTTCTTAATTTTTGAAACCTGAGCTCCACCTCCTTGCAATTTCACCTATCACTGTCTTCTTATTTACTGAGCAGTTAAAAAAAAAAAAAAAAAAAAAAAAAAAAAAAAATTANAAAAAAAAAAAAAAAGAGTCAAGTTACTTCATTACCCTCTGTAACTTTTTTATTATTTGGAAGCATACCACATCTCCAAGTCTCTCTGCCTCTACAGCAATGGGTCAAAAAACCTGGGTATAATTTAGTGATGAGGCATAGAGGCCAGACAAATACACTCTGCTTAGTTCAACAGTCAAACCTGTGCTGCCAGTAAGGGTTGGGAGGAAGTATCCCACCACATACCAGCTCTCTAGCCTCGACATACTCAAGGGCACTTGAGTCTTGTTGCTTTTCTAAACAGACCCAAATTCCTCTTGAGCATCTCCCTCTTCCATTTGAGATTACCAATAGTTTCATACAACATAATGTTATCCTTTCTCTCAGCATACAGAGAATTTGGCACCCTGCATCATATTATGAACCTCCTAGTTAGTAAAGTAACATAGCAAAGTACCTTTGCTATGTTACCCCAGAACCCTTCTTCCTCAAGGGTCAAGTCTGAATTTTGAATCACATTTGTGTAAAATCATCTTTCCTCTTCACACTACCATCAACATGTCATCAAATAGAGGCAAACTGTATTAACCTCCAGGGTTTTTTTTCCCCCCAACATTCTAAACTGTTAAAAAAAAAAAAAAAACAACACACACAGTGAGGATTGGATTTCAAAACCATGCCAGGCATGTTTTTTACATGCTTAACAGAGTAATTCAAGCAATTCACTGAAGTTTAATGACTCACAGGAAAACCCCAACCGCCTCACTTAGTTAGATCCCTGCGAGATCAGCAGGTTCATGTGACTCCATTGCTAGTCAAAGCTCCACAGATCTATCAGAGAAGTATCTAGTAAGCAATCATCTTATACAAGCATGCAGTACAAAGCAGCAAGCATAGGGAAGCAGCTGTAGTTATTGAGTAACTGTAGCTATTCCAGTGATACAACTGTCAGCAGCACTTGTTTCTTTTGGACAATAAGCACACTGCCACTAAATCTGAGCCAAAAAATTAATATGCAGACATTTTATCTGTTGGACTAGTGATGCCATACCCACAAAAGTTATTTCAACACCTACTCTAATTACAAACTCTGAATAAACAATTAGATAAGAATTCCGTGGATAAAAAAGCCTTTCCTAATTTATCATTAACTGAGTGACCACATGTAATTTTTGCAGAATTGTGTAGAGAATTTTGAAATTGAAAGATGAGTTTTCACACAGAACTGATGCATTTTCAACTGTACTGATTACTTTCACATATTTCACAACGTAACACCTTCAGTATGAATTCCAAACATACAAACGTTTGATACCTGCATTTACTCTGAGCTTCTCCTCTCCTGCGTTTCCTGTCTCACAGGCGTGGCAGGTGCTTCACTCACATCCTGTTTCGCAGGCGTGGCAGGCATCTCACCATTGACGCCCTCCACGCCAGTAACGGACATCAAGCTTTTCCGTTCTTTGGAGTTGGACTTGTGGTCCACTTTTGTGACTCGAAATCTGAGGGGAGCAAAAGAAAGTTCACTCGTATTTCCTCACAGATGAGTTGGATCATTTTCAGGAGTAACAACATGGGCAGAAACTAATTTCCAGGCCCCAAGAACAAGATGCCAGAGCAGACACCTCATGGACCCTGCTTCACTTCAGAGCATCTTCCTTCCTATCACCTACAGGTATTTCTAGTACTTACTACTGCTGAATCACACTTTCTTGGAAAATTGTGTTTTGAAGCAGAATCCACAGATTGTATACCACTTCTTAGAATAGTAATTTTCAAAGACAACTACAATATAAGGTAGGAATTAAAAATAAAACAGAGAATGAAGTGGTTTCCATAGCCTCAGACTTACTTGCGAAATACCAAATTCAGAAACAGAGAAATTTATTAGTCTGCAACTCTTGTTTCTTTTTAGCCTGTATCAAACAAGCAAGAGCCTTAGATTTACATCCACAGTAAACCTACATCTTTTTATATAGTTCTTAAAAAAAAGAAAATCACATTTACTTCTTCCAGAAATAACTTCAGTGTAATAGTAACAGAGTTATTAAAAAAAAACAAAAAACACTGACCTTATAAACAGAGCAGAAGCAGCGTATATCTGATCCAACGCTGGCCACTGTAGCATTCTAAGAGTACAACAAAATGACCTAAGCCTTACCTTCCCACAGAAAGGACTGTAACTTCTCCAATTCGACTTCTTCTGTTCTCTTTAGATTTTTGAGCTGGCTTTATAAGGTGCCATCGTTTGTGGCTACAGCGAGTACAAACATCCTTTTCTACCACTCCTCCAACAGTATGGAAGTGATGTGCTTTGCAGTTGTGTCTGAATGGAACAACACCTGGTGACAAAGGAGTCCCTGGACTCACTGGACTCTCAGGAGAGGTAGGAGATAATGGGCTGTAGGAAAAAGAAGTAAAGAAAATTTAATGCTTACCATAAAATATTATTTCTTAAAAAGGAAAAAGTAAATCCAGCCTTCAGTTAAGTCTAGTGAATAATCAGCTTTTACAGGAAGCATTTATTTGTGAGAATGTCTGGATTACAGTTCCCTCCAATAGTATATTTTGGCACTTAGAATCACTTTTAGAATTTAATTCAGCTTCAGACGTGGTTAATGTAACTAATACAAAAGACAAGGAAATTAAGAGGGGGAGAAAAATCAGGCTGAAGTAGAAGAGAACAGGTTACATGAACTTACACTGATGAAGACATTTAATAAGCTGATTACACTCACAAAAGAACTGTCTTGGAAAACTATGGAAAGTATTTCAGAATTGTTACAGGATCTCAAGGAACTCCCAAAAGAAGAGCACAGTCCCACAATATTGAAAGGAGGCAAAACTAAAATGTGTACCACAACAAACAGAGGAAACAACATCATTCAGTTTCAGGAGAAGAAATGAAATTTTAAGTACCTAGAAAGAAATTCTTATACAACCTGCAAAAGGCTAAAAGATAATTTTGAGATTATCTAATCGAATCAATCCCATTTTCCTCTAAAACAGAAAAACAGCATAGATAGAAACCGGATGTACTTTTTTTTGGATTTATAGCATGAATTTTAACACTGTCTTGTAACACAGCAGGCCAGAGCTCATAAAAGGTAAAATAACTGTAGAGTAACACAGCACATGTTGTAAAAAAATATTAAAAACACATACAGAAAGTAATATATCGGTAGTTGCTGTGACACTGCAAAGACATACTAAATGTGGGTTTTACAGTCCTGGTGATATTAAGTGCTTTAAATAGCTCACTGGGTAACAGAATAGAAGAACAGCTAAAGTACCCATAGACTTTGGGTCACCCATAGCAACTACAGAGGTCAAGATAAGAAACTAGAATGATGAGAGGAGAACATGCATATGAAAGACACACATGCATACACAAATCTTACTAAAAATACTGGATGCATTGCAGTAAGGACAACACAAATTGTCAGTGTCTTAGCAGAAAGCCTTTATACAAACCTAGATAAAAAAGCAGCAAGACAGATGATCACTCTTCAGAAAAAGAGGATCATGAGCTGAACATGAATCATTAACAACATTCTTGCTTTAAAAGGACAAAACAGTAGAAATAACAGAAGTATAACCTATGAACCTAAATTTACATTACTCAGCATTAATCATGCCACATCTGATCCTACCATGCAGGTTTAGAAATGTTATTTCAAGAAAGATACAAACAAACTGCAGAAACTCCAAAGGGGAACCGAAAGAACAAATTAAAGAAGTAAAACATGCCAGAGAAGAATGGGAGTTACTTGGATGTTTATTTTCAAAATAAAAATATTGACAAGAAATATTTAATGGTCTTCAAATAAATAAGAAAATTGTATTAAGGAAAATAAAGTTGTTGAATGCCTGAAGCAAAGACAGAACTAACGGCTTTAAGTGAGAGAAGTGTAGATTTTACTCAGCTGTAACTATTTCTATAATTAGGAAGTTTCATAGTGCACTGAACTTGCAAAGAAATACAGAGGATTTCTACTTGATTACAAAAGCTTCAGGAGTATCTGTCAGATTCTGTACGAGCAATCATCTTCCCTCCTCCTTACTCTTCATATTTTAATTCATCACTGAAACTATAGTCTAAAACACACGAGATAACATTACACACACCTATGCACAAAATTCAAATAAATACTTCTACAGAACCATAGAAGCTTAAAAATATCCGTACTTGAGAAGAAATCCCTTTGGAAATTCAGGGGTTTTTTTCAATAACCAAGCCTCTCTCCATTAGAAGAGGTGTTTAACAGTTGCATACTCTACTCTTTGTTTTGCTGGAACTATTTACTCCTAATTCTTTTATAGGTAACACAATAATACTTGAACTTTCATCTCCTCTGCCTTGAATATGAACACAAGGTTATATATGAAGAGTACTGAGAGTAGTCTAGATATAGCTAAAAATACTCATGTACAGATACAAGCACTTTTACACATATGATGCAGCAACAAGGATTTTTACACATGCAATGCATCTCAGGCAAAGCTGCTTTCTCTACGTAATTATCTAAACAAGTGTGCAGTGAAAAATCCTAAGAGGTAGGTCAACCAATGTCTATTGCCACAATTATAAACAAAAAAGTAAACCAAAAGAAGACACAGAAAAGATGTCTCTTGTAAGTTAGCACCCATACAAATGAAATGAGTGCTGTTCTGTTCTTTGAAGCCAGAGTACCTCTGGACAAAGCCACCTTGTATGTAACTTCACCCCAAAGTAAACCAGTATTTGCAGCATCTGTAAATCTTTAGCCCAAAATGCAGTAAAACTGCTTCACATAACCAGAAGAGCCAGTCACTAACCCAGGGGATATGTTAAAATTTAAGGACTCAGACACAACAGAAAATCAAAGTATTATCCTCTTAGCTGCTAACTTAAGTAAGTGATGTAGTCTTAGAAATCTTCAGGAAACAAAGTCCTTTGAAAGCGCATGCTTTTAGTTGCCTCAGGAAACATGCATTAAAATGAGGAGTAATTACCTTTCAGGTTCAAAGACACTGCTATCTGCTACCATTGCCTTTAACACATCAGCATTTGCTGCAATGAGAATAAACAGAACTCTTCAAAAGTGAACGGTCCTAACTTTAGGAAAAAAAAAACAAAACCAAAATTAAAGTTCCTCAAAGAAATGTCATTAAAAGAAAGATGACTGCATTATGTAACTCCAAAAAAACACAAGAGAAAACTGCAGAAAAAACCCTTAATATATTTCTATGGATAGTCTTAACATGAGCTACTGAAATTGCACTCAAAGCTCCATCCCAGTGCAAGCCATGAAACATAGCCATCTACACAAAACTCTCCAACAAAGATCTCTGAACCACCTCACGTTTAACCCAACTTCAGATTAAAAATCTCAGTTTTTAGTGATCCCTACAAAATGCAAGTTCATTATCAGCCAAGAACTATCAATTGCTCACTTTTTATCAAAACACATGAATTACCTAATCCCAGTCTCAATGAAAAATACACAAACTCAAAGCACTGATAGTCTAAAAAAATAAACCCAAACAACAGAAAAAAAATTCCCAAACAGCAAAACTCAAAAATCCCCACATGCAAACCCAAAAGCATAATTTTTCCAGAGGACTAGTCTTCATTCAGAGGTAACTTAAAGCCAGTTCAATGGTTAGAACTCTGATTTATACTAATGTAAAATTAAGAGGCTGAAGGCTCTTGTCCTATAAAAAACATCCAGTCTCCTAAACATTTCTTCTATTGGGCAAATACAGTCTGAACTAACCAAGCATTCCATGAGGTGCTTAATTAGGATTTTGATTTCTCAGTCACATCTTCCTCTTCATCCTTTATTTGCACACACATGCAGGCAACATGTACAGAATTCAACATTAGTGCTATATGCCCAATTGTCTCAGTTATGCACAAGCTTTTCATCAGACAAGAGCTGCAAGAATCCTTCCAGGACAAGAAGTTTAATCTAGTGAAAACATGAAAGTTTCCACAGGCTTTAAACACTGCCACTAAGAAAGCAATGTTGAAATTTTTACTTCACAAACAAAGAAAAAAGGCTGTAGCAGAAAACCCCAATACCTAAATAGTTAAAATATCTGGAAATGCATGACCTGAATTTACCATACAAACAATTTTCAAGTAAGCAAGAAATCTCCCTATTGCTCTTGACAACTGTAAAGACAATTTCAAAGAGCTAAGAATGAACAAATTAGTTATTAAATGAAAGCACATGAACATACCATACATGAGACTATCCACAAAAACACATTGTTATAGAACACCATCACAAGGGCTGCTAACTTCAATGTCACAATACTATACCTTCATTTTTCATGATGTAGTTAACAATTTGTCCCACAGTGTCACTATTCTCATGTATAGTTTCATTCATTTCTGTGCAAAGAAATAAATATGTTGTCAGTATCTTGGCCTTATGAATCAAGAACTGAAGTATTTTAAAAACAAATAATGGTAAAAAAGAACCAAAACCAAACACACACCAAAAGAAACTACGTTTTAAAAAAGAGGCAAGATCTGTTGTCACTATGGAGGGAAAGCTTAGATAAGACACCCTTATTCAGTAAAAACTATGAACACAGGTTTATCATCTGTACATCAGCCCAAACAAATTCAGCTAATAATTAATTAAACTCGGTACTTTCCCAAACATACTTCAAAATTCCTTCTTGAGTTAGTAAGCAGGAGACAAACGAGAGAACATGGAGGAATCCTAACAACAGGGAGGAAAAAAACCCCAAAACAACACACTGAACTGTCTCAAACTGTTCTAAAACAAGTACTATTGGCTTTTAGTATGAGGGAGATCAATTTAAGATTTTCATCACATCTACAAGGACATAATGATTAATTAAAAAAAACCTGAAAACCTGAATAGAATGCCCCCATTAACAATATTAAAAGCTTCCCTAGAATAACCTGCAAAGGCTGAAGATGATCAATTGGGGAACTAAAACAATGAAGAGGCAAAACTGTGCCCTTCCCTAATAATTGTTATAATGCTTTATTAAAAAAAAAATAGGGTTGAGATAAGTTTGATAGGCCAGACCCTAAATTCTTCTTTTAGTAAATTAGGGGCTTCCCCACCTCTGTAGCCAGGCTTCACCTTAATACCTGCCATTTTGCAATGTCACTTAGAGACAGCTAGTTCCTGCCACTGAGACATAGGGGATGTCCCTGTTTCATTACCACTCCCCTGTTCCACCCAGGGGAACTAACAGATCAGATAGTTCCACTTACTGCACAGCTGCCCCAGGCAGTTAATGCTCAAGAACACACTGACACATCATTACTGCACCACATGGGTCTGCCCTTACCACAGAGCCACTGTAATTTGCACTCATTATGAACCTACTGAAAGAAATTAATTGGGAGAAAGGAAGACGAGTATTTACAAGTGACTTGACTTTTGTTTTTACTTACATTTTACAAATGCTATATCATGTTACTATAGCCCTTCCCACATTGTAACACCCTTTTTTTTCACCCCAAGTAAGAATAGATGGGAATAAGGAACAATAAAACAAGGGCACAATGAACAAAGTTAGAATAAAAACAAAGGCATCTTTAAGGAAAAAAATATAAGCAGTATTACATAAAATAGAATGAAGATATTCAGTCCAAAGGCTTGGTTTTATAAAGAGAGGGGAGACCAGAATGACAGCACAACAGGAACACATTAAGATTCCAAAACATAGAAACTAAGATTTCAGGCTTTAAATGGCAGATTTTTGCCACTTCTCAGCTAGCACTATGTACACTAATACTTTGTTGTTAACAGTATGTAGAATGCAGAAAAATGATCTGGTGACTCCATCTGTGGAGTTGCAAACAAATACACTGATACATTGATCCCTTTGTAAGCTCTTATTTGATGTTAGCAGACTTGCATGGGAAAGCAGAACACTCCTAGATTTGACTGGCAAAGATCAAACCCCAAGTGACATATAATAATAAAAATATTATTCTTAATACTGCTTTGATGTCAAATATAGACACAGAAATTACACAAGTCTCACAATAAATTATCTCACAGTAGTTGCAATGTACAGAAATAGGAATTTGTTTATTAGACTTGATTACCTATTTTTTCATCAAATTTTTCTTCTTCTACTTCTTCAGCTTCTGTTGTACAACGATATCCTTTTTTCTTAAGGATATGGCAGATAAGAATCCCCAAGAGACCCATGATGAAGAAAACAGGAACCAAAGCAAAGGCAATATACTCTAGGTGTTCAGCCTTGCCATCATTGCCATCCATTTTAGTTGTCAAAGTAGTTGTCTGTAAGCCATGGCTTGACAAAACCCGCGGAACCTCTTGATCTATGTAAATCAATAAACACATGTATCACTACACACTGTAAATCACTTGAAAGAACTCAGAAAATTACAAGCATGACCAAATCCCCACAGTACCTTCTGCAATGATGAGGACAACACACTCTACTGGCTGAGAACTTACACCAGAAACAGCAGACATTCCCTTTTCACCAAACAATTACAAACATCTAACATTCAAAAAGCCTGTGTGATATTTCTTCAATATAACAGTGAAGAACCAACCATACAACCTGACAGGCTTGTAATCTCAAATAGAGGGCTCACATATTTCACAGCCAAGGTAACACCACCATTACTCCTTGTTCATATCTGTGAGGAAAATGCTATACCGTTCCTCCAGTCCTAAGTTCATGCAAAATTACCAATAAAATGTGCATCCCCCCCTAATAGAGAGTAAACACAGGATTTAATATTGACCCTTGCATGGAAAAACTATCAGGTGTGAAAGAAATAGCCTTGATTTTTATTTTTCTTTTGACAGTGAGAATTCTCAAAAGAAAGAGCAACTACCCCTTATTCATCAGAATAAGGTGGGCTTATTCTTTGTTTGTCTGAGATTGGGAAATCATTTTGTATTTAAACTTGAAACAGGACATGAAAGAATTCTTTTTGCTTGTAAAGAATTAAAGTTGAAGCACTGTGACACAATATATCCACAATTAAAGACTTTTAAGTTCTGGATTCCACAGGATGTAGTGGTGGGTTTTTGGTAAGTTTGGAAGTTAGGATTTGTTTCTGTTACCTGCCCCTCTCCCCTCGGTGTCTGGTTTGTTTTGGTTTTTAGCCCAGGTTTTCCCCTCCCTTGGCCCCCCTCTCCTGACCCTGCCCTGTGTTAACCTGCCAATCACCTACCTGCTCCACCCTCTCTGCCCCCCGGTTTAATTGTTAGCACAGGACCCTCCCCTCTCTCTCTCTCCTGTGCCACCTTGAAGAATTAAGACGTCTGTAAGAGAGAGCCTTCTGAGCCCTGCTTCGAACCTAGACGCGGAGGATATCCATGACCAAGCGAGCAGAAAGCGGCTCTGCTCTCTACCGTCACTCGGCCTGCTTGCAGTCTAAGGACGGCCACTGCTGACCAGCGTGAGAGCTAGCCAGAGCCCCAGCCCCCTGACATCAACAGATGTAAACTCCGTGTTATAAACTGGGATTCTGACCTATCAAGAGTACAGAATATTTACATTAGAAGGGACACCTGAAGCTCATCAGTCCAAATGCTGCTAAAAGCAGCACTGATTAAATCAGGTTTTGCAGGTAAACTCAATCCAGATGACAAACATGCTACAATTCTGGACAATCTCTTCCAGTATTAATACACTTTTAGGTCCAATATACACAAAAAAACTAAAAACTCTGTATTTTCTTGCATATCAAATATACAAGCATAAAAATTCAACAGCTCAGATAAATCCAAAATCACATGTTGCATACTCTTTTTGGGTTTTCTGACTCTCTTGTGGCAAGAGTGGCATGCATTGCCCAAACATGTATCTATTTTCTCCATAACCATGGCAGGCAATTCCCACCGAACTGAGAGCAAGGGGGCCTTATCACATGGCTAGAGGTCCATGCCTCAGGCTTTTCTAAGTCGTGGTTCACTGCAATTCTTCCAGATGCAAAGTGGCTTTAGGAGGTCCCTCCCCATTCAGTTCTCTGCTACCCTACTCACTGTGCTCCTGACAAACTATAGCCCTGAAAATAGTTTTAAACTTGATTACTGAGATAACCAGGTTTTAAGAAAAAAATGCCACAAAAAATCTTTCATTTTTAAGCAGTCATTTTACTGAATCAGATTTGGCAAACTCTCCTATTAAAACAATCTACTGTCTGAGTATGCTGAAGTGGGAAAATAACAATGAGCAAGAATAGCCAAGTACATCTAGAACAAAGTTTCCCAGAACCATGATATTAACACGGAACCACTGGCTCAGAGTATTTTCAAAAAATAAGGGCAATAGCATTAATTATGTACAAAAAATTTTTAACTGTGAGGGCAGTGTTCAAGGCCAGGTTGGATAAGGCCTTGAGCAACCTGGTCAAGTGGGAGGTGGTGCAAGGAGCATTGGGATTGAACATCTTTAAGGTCCCCTCCAACCCTCAGCACCTATGATTCTATCAAAAAAAAGTATAATGCCAAACATAATTATTTTTAAATCATCAAGTTGAAACCCCATCAGCTTGACATAGCGGCTGAAAACATAGATACATTTAACATTATCACCCTCCAAAAGAGTAAACCCTCAAGAATCACTTAGATTAAGATTTCCAGCCTATCTAAAAGCCTGTAAAAATCTGCATGTCAAGAACCATGGTTTCAATTTCCTTGTTTTCTGTTTCTTTTTCTTCCTATATAATCAGTTTTATGATTTGGTACTTTTGCTTGTAGACTGCCACATTATACATCAATCGAAAAATTCATTGGCTAAAATCTCATCTGCAGTCAACAGGCAATGATAATCTAGACAAATGCTCAAACAGATAAGGCCTATGCAAGCTGAGAGAATTGTGCCTATACTGGCACCTTTTTTTACTGACAGAAAAATCATAATTTATCAACTGAATATCCTTGTAGCATAGTTTAGTCTATAAATAGGGTTAAGGTTTACAGAGGTTTTGAACTGGGAAGGAAAACAGAAATATTTTTTCCATTTAAAAATTAATTAAATTAACATGAATACTTCAACATCCCAGCTTATTTACATAGGCCTATGGGACTTTTCTTTGGTTGTAATTAGATATCTAAAAATTCAACTCTCCCACTAAAATTCAACAAGAAACAAACATTAATAGTAAAACATCAATAGCATTTCTATAAAAACATGTCATTTACACAAAGTCCAGAAACTGCTTGATGCCATTCATTTTCTGTTCAGACACAAAAATTCACCAAACGCAAAGCAAAAATATCCTAGAAGAAACTAACTTAGCTGAATCAAATACTTGGTGCTGTGTAACCTTACAAGCAGAGCAAAGCATTCAGCTTTCATTATCAAACACCCTACACAGTCTGCCCTCAAAACCCTGAGCAATTATGACATAATGCAAAGCCAGGCCTTGAGTACCTGAATGGGCAACACATTTTTTGTCCCAAATCACAGCTACATCATCCCCTACTGTACATTCCCTATTCCCTTTCCCCAGAGGTGCATTATGCTTGTATCAGACTGTTAACAGTTTACCTCATTCTTGTGATGTATAGTGCTGCTTCTTAATGGTTTTAATCAGGCCATAGCAATCTTCCTTGACTTGAGTCAATTCATAAAAGAACTGATTTATTTCAGTGCTTTGCTGTACTGGCATTTTTATACACCAGTCTGTACACCAGTCTACAAATGAAAATTACTTGAAAATGTAATCTAAATGAAATTATTTACGAGTGATATTCAGCATATTTAGTGATGCTTAAGCTGTAAATAATAAATTGCATTCAGGCTACTAATGCAGATCCCATGCACTCATTTCCTTAAAAATATATGCCAAGTACTAAAGGTGAATATTGCCTGCCCTGACTTAATCCTTACCTAAGAAGCAAAATATAAAGATAGTCAACCTCAGACAAGTCTTTTGGTTTTAATCACTGTTACTCAGATACAAAGGCAGTGTTCTTCCACCTCAGCAATTGCTCAAGACAATTTACAGCACCTTCAGGAAACAGAATATAAGAGCAAAAAAAGTTAGCAGATAGATGGAAAAATATTTCATGCTTCATTAAATTGCAATTTTTGTAACTTTTCATAAAGCACATGAGAAATTTCTAGAAATATTTAATCTTAATCCTATCTTGCTTAAAGTACAGCTCAGATTCGTGAAAAACAAATCCTTCTGATAACCAAGATCAGAACAGTTTAGTTCTTATATTAGCAGTATACAACTCAGCATTAAAATAATGCACTGTTTTTCAAGCATATTCTACTTCTTTTTGTATTGTTTAATTTACAGAAAGTGGCCCATAAACAACAATGTAATCTTCTCTCTGCTCTTCTGGTAAAGAATCCTATTTAGTTACTCTGGATTTTGCCCATTATACCCATGCTGTTTACCTTTTATGGCATGCCTTCTAAAAAGGTTTAAACTTGATTAAGTTTAAAGGCTAAAGTTAAAGGTTAAAGTTTAAAGGCTAAAAATAAGTACATATATATTCACTATCTTGTCCATGAAGTTTAAGGAGTTACAAAATCATATTCCCTGCTTTTAAGCATGAAAATGAAACATAAATATCAATCTCACAGTAAACAAAAAGAAACTATTGTTTGCCTTAATGTTAATTAATATTAAACAAATCAAAGATGATCACATACCTATTTAAGTACAAAACAAATTAAATATTAGGGTATGGCACATGATCTGCTCAAACATCTCAGCTGGAAAACATGCCTCAGTAGCAACATCAGCTTAGGCATTTCTACCCCTCCTCACTGTTAATGCGCCAGTCTACCCATCTGCAGAAAAAAGGGCCATCACTTAAGGTTCAAATTAATTAGAGAGAATACTGTTTGCATGGGTGGGTTTTGGTTCTTCTTGGGGCTTTTCTGGTGCTTTGTCTTTTCTTTTCTTTCATAGCTGAATCACTTGTGGTTCAGTTCACCACATAGACCTACACACACTGCTAAAAGCATTGCTTAAGCATTCTGTGGCAATGCCACAAGGAGAAATGGTCAGGCAGCCTGTGACCCCAGCTCCCCCTGCAAGGAAAAAACACCTGATGATGATACTTAGTGCTTCATCTTCTCCTGGCTCTAGAGGAAGTGTATTTTGAACTACATTAAACACTTTCTACCTCCAGGACAGATATCAAAGGTAGATGGATCATAGAATGATTTGGACTGGAAAGGACTTTAAGGACTACCTAATCCCAACGCCACCACCATTGGCTAGGACATCTTCACTAGATGAGATTGAGCAATCTGTACGTGTTCATTTTAAGTATCATTTAGCATAAAACTTCATGTTAAATTATATGTTTTTAATTTCAGGCATAAAAATAAAAACTCCTTGTTTATTGACTCAATTTCCTAAATACATACTAAATACCTCAATCTCAAGAATTTAAGAAACTAACTTCACTTTTAAAAACTTGAGTTTTAGTGAAGTTTATTCAATGCCAGCCTGTATCTCCTAGCATTTCAGAAGTGGTGGATATTTCCTTAAAAGAAAAGAAGTTCTAAATCAGTTGTATACTTTCATCCAGTACCTTCAACTTACTCAGAGATAAAGCACTCTATTAGAGCTGCAGTAGAGGTTTCTATAATCAAGTTGAATTTAATTTTTTTTAGATTCATAATTCAGGTGCTTAGCAAGGAAATCATTTAGGCAAATAATTTACTCTGATGGTAATCATGTATTCATTTAATACACATCTTTAATTATTTTACCAATAGTAAATTTAATGAGAACAACTGGATGCAACTTCAGAATAAATAAACTTTTTACAAGTTATCTCATTCAAATAGTATTTATCTATTTTGGACACCACAGTCAAATAGCTTTTGCAAAAATAAGCAGATTAAACTACTAGCAATTTCAATCACAAGACAAAATATACCACTGCCCAAAACACACAAAAAAATAATTAGGAAATGCTAGGGCTTCTGTCTTGCTAGTCAGGTGGTAGCAACAGAAAAGAGCAGGCAAACTAGAAAGGTCAGTAAAAAAGACATTTTAAAAAGTTTATTTTCTAGACAGAAAAAACTCTTAAGTGAAGAAAACCTATTCCCTACCACTTGCTTTGTCTATTGTTCAAAGAAATTGTACTTCAGGGAATATGCTTAAAGTGAATAACAAAGGAAAAACACCTATCATCAAAGAAGAACATTCAACACATTTGTGAATTCCGCTTAACTTCCAGCTTCCTTGTAGTAATCAGAACCTACAACCAGAACTGAAATAAGCAGGAAGTGAGATGACAAAAAGGAAGCCACATGATGAAGGAACATACTGACAACTATTAACACACTGCCAACTGCCTTAGAGGTTAAGCAGGGCTGATTAAGAATTTTGTTAAGAACAGACCTCAAAACCTTCATCAGATTTGTCAAAAGCAGTATTTCAAGAAAGTGAGCTGAAGGATCAGCCACGTTTCCTTAAAGCTCATTCTAAGCACACCTACTTTGTGAACACCAACAGTAAGACCCAGGCAGCAAGTCTCAGGCATGACCCACCTGAACTTAACACAAAACAGCATCCATGGTACCCAACATTGTGTTCACAACCATAAAACACCAAGCTTTTCAGAGTAACTCAGGCTGGAATCCTTACATTAGAGACAAAATCTCTGGCTCACTGAAGTCACTACAAAAGTTTTGACTGAAGGCAAATTTTGCAGGAGGTCTGCTCTGAGAGGTAAGTCTCCACCCAGACAAGTTCTTTACTAATGCCAGTATTTTTCTGAATTATACACCCTATCAACATTCAGTAAATTGTCTGCAGAAAGTTTTAGACCAGCTTCTCTGACAGCCTGAGGGTAGGGTGGGGATTCAGAAAGGAGGTACCTGCTATGTAAGGTAGGTCCTACTCACAGAGAAAAAAAAAAAAAAACAAACAAAAATAACCACCAACACCAAAAAAACCACACTCTCAAAGTATTATTGCAAATGCATGTAAGACCCAACAAATATGAATGCTGAAATAATTGCAATAAGCACTGCAATTCCCTCACAGCCAGAGAGAGATTGTTAAGCAACAGGGACGACCAAACCTAATCAATCATCAGTCACCACACCATAAAGGCATTTGACATTATTTAGAATTCAATGAAAAATAAAATTAACTATACATAGAGCAGCTTTGTCCTACCAAGAAAGGGAAAATTTAAATATAAAGGGAAATAAGATTTCATCTGTTCTTTGTGCAACACAATACGTGGTTGATAATGCTGCATTAACATATATAGAGACAAAAAGCTTATGGTTCACTGTTTACCAGTACTAAACTGCAGTGCTTATAGTGTAATTGCTTTGGTCATTACTCGAGTAGCATATAGCTGCTATGGCAAAAATACACAGAATTGATGCTTTACATTTGCATTTCTGTTGGAAAATTGTTCCTCAGATTTCAGTTTTGAAATAAAACACACCCTGCAAATAGGTACAGTCCATTTAACAAAGCACATTTCACCAGTACAGCCGTTAAAAAGCAATGAAATAAAATCCTTCCTGGACACATCAGCTATTTAGTACTATTGCATCATTGGTTAAATTTACAAGTGCAATCGGCATCTAGTGAGCAGCACTAAATCAGTGCCAACAAGCACATTATATCAATGAATTTATGCATGCTAACAACAATCCTCACTAGTTTACGGGAGTTAAAAAATCATATTTGACCGAAACCAATGTATCTCTCGTGTGAAAACGTATACTGTGATCCTGAGATACAGCAGATACATTGACAGAAAGCATTTGCAAAACCCTGAGAAGAAAATTCTTTCATAGCTTTTGCATCTCTTGCTAGACTTGCCAACTTTTAGCCTGCATAAGTACAATCCTATTCACCTAGATATATGACTAAATTGCTGCTATAGTTATTAAATCTTATAAATGCACCTAGCATACCAAGAGTTCTCCACCTGACCTCAAGCTCAATAAAGCTGAGTATAAACGTTTGTAAAAAGTCTGTAAAAACCTACAAATACATATCCTTTCATTTTCTAAAATACCTGTTTACAGCCTCTTCAAGATACAACTAGTAGGTAAACTGCATAGTAATCACAGCATGTATAAACATGCTGTAATATGCTGAAGTAACAGCCAAAGAGCACATTGGTTTTTATCTGTGTATATATATGTATGGTCAGGATCAGGAAGAAAAGAAAAGTGCACAATTTCTCTCCTCCTCCTACCTTTGCATAGAAAAACTCAGGTCCTCAGATAGCAGCTATAAGTCAATATAAATCTGAAATTCAAGGTGCCTAGTGGTACTTATTTCTTTCCACTCTCCTGAAGAACAAGATGACAATCCTTCCATTCCTCTTGCTTTCAGAATATAGCAGGTAAACTCTTCTGACCAAGCTTGCCTGCACCAAGTAATATACAAATTTACAAAAGGAACGCCAAACAGACAAGAAACGTTTCTGAATTTATTCTTTGCTAGCAAGTATGGCCATCGTTACTGTTTCCATTAAGTTGAAAGTTTACTCTCAAACAAGCCGATGCACTCTAACGTCATACCTCCCAAAGATAATACAGCTGATCAAGCTGAAAGTGGAAATGAGCATCTATTTTTAATGTAACTGTTTGAGCATCACGGACAATGCACAAAAACAGCACTTCAGACTACACAAGCAACAAATTCGGTTTCATTTTGAGATTATTAGTACCTTAGCAGTTGTGGTTAGACATAAAGAAAGAAAATGTCATTTTAAACTAACTTCCTATGGTGACTGTCTGTGTGCAAGGACTCATCAGAACTCTCAAGGGTTACAGTCAACTTTTAATTTCCAAAACCTAAACGTTAAGCCAAGTGAGGGTAAAATAGAAACAATTCTTTAATGAACTTCTATCTTAAGAGCCATCTGATTCCAGTTAATCAACTACGGAGAAGTTGCCAGGCTCGAGCTCGTACAGCTCATTATAGTTTTTGTTATGGCCGCTCCTGGCCATAAGCTACTACATCACCCGGCCGGGGTGTCGGGACAGTCAGCACCGTGTGATCGCTGCGGGCACTCGCAGCCCGCCCGAGCGGGACCCGGCAGCGCCCGCCCCGAGCGCCGCCGGCGCGCTCCGCTCCGCTGACAGGCGGGACAAACTTCAGCCGCAGCGGAGCCTCGACCTGTCCCCAACCCGCTCCCCCGGACGGGGACGTGCCCCTGCCCTGCCGCCCTCCTCCCTCGTCCCCCGCAGGGAACTCGAATGCCCGGGACCCCGAGGAAACCGCGTCGGTCCCCCCCGCAGAAGCGGCGGGGTCAGTCGAGACCCGCGAGCGGTGAGTGGGGCCGTAACCGNGTGAGTGGGGCCGTACTACCGGCGAGGTCACAGCCCGCGGAGCCGTACAAGGACCGCCGGCGGGGAACCAGGGGGTCGCGGACTGAAGCGTCCCACCGCGGCGAAGGACCGAGGCCGCAGCGACCCACCGAGAGCGGAGCTGTTGGCCAGCCAGCCAGCCGTCGGGCCCAGCGATGGCGCAGTCGGCGGCATCCCGCTGGTCACTGCCGGAGCCATTCCCGACGCCTTACCCGCGCTGCTCCGCGTTGGCAGCGGGGCCGCGGGGATGCCCCGGGACGGCGTGCCGGTGCCTAGCCTTAACAGCGGCGACGGCGTTTCTTACACACTCCCGTGGGGCTTACCCCGAAGGTACTCACACATTAGTTTAGTATTGCAACTCCCAGATGTGGTTTCCTGAGCCAGGCAACCACAACGCTGGGGTGCAGCGAGGGGTAAGATGGGCGCGGAGCATCGTGTTCCAAAGGGCCCGAGGCGACTCCTTGAGCACCTTGGCGTTGGTCGTGTGTCGCAATGGCTCCCGAGTGCCTGGGGTGCAGTGCCACCCTCACAGAGCTGCCCACGGGGGAGCCTTTCAGCTAGGCAGGTTTGGGTGTGTCTCCCGATGGGTTTCAGCTGTGGCCAGGAAAGGCTTCTCTGCCGCTGCTGCCCCAGGGGCTGTGCTCACTGTGCCGGCAGCTTCTTCGCTGCCAGGGCACAGCATGGCTCAAGGACTGAGGAGGTATGGCAGGAACAATTGTTCTGCACCAGCTTGGAGCCTGTTATCAGAGCTGCAAGCAGGATAGTTACTGTAACGGCAGGGCAGTGCACTTGCCCTGAGGAGCCATAGGGCCTTGTTGCCACCACTGCAGCATTATCACCACGACACACAAGCGTTCAGAAACTAAAAGTGGCCCTATACTCACTGTTCCTTAGCATATGGAGGCATTGCTTCCACTCACTCTGTTTGTTACCTCTTCCCATGCACTAGGCTTCAAATTCATTCTTTATTCCTTAAATCTTCACTGCTAAACTCCAGCTTAGTTTTATATTCTGGTAAACTAACTCCTATGTTGAGAGCTTGGCCCACTTTGTATTTCACCAACCACAGCTGGACTTTCTACTGACATGGCATGAAAACTAAAGACTCATTCTTGTACCAAGGCAGAGGCAACTATAGCTTCCCAGTACTTCAAATATAATACTCTAAATTATTCTAATCTAAATAATTTATTTACTTGCTATTGCTGATTTTGAATAACTGATGTAAACACCACTCATTTAAGATACAATATTGCAATCATTATAAAAACAGATAGATTTTTGAATGGGTTTTTCCATCTGGTAACAACACTGTGTGCTGAAATACCCTTAACAGCCCCTAACTAGACCCATCCACAGGTAGATTCAGAATACCAGACTGCCAGCTTCCTGTTTGGGACGATCACCCCAAATGATACCTCCTCCCCTCACTACCTCCCAGTCTACTTTTCTAG
>VWYO01025552.1:1147805-1161020 GCA_013400275.1 Rhadina sibilatrix | reverse complement strand
AAAAAAAAAAAAAAAAAAAAAAAAAAAAAAAAAAAACCACACATAAAAATGTGTTCTCAAAAAGAGTACATCAGTACATCAGTACCATTTTTGCAATAGACAAAAAAGAAGTACTCTGGAGATAATGAAAGTTTTAACCCTTATCCTCTGTGCTTGACTGTCAACTCTATTCATGGCACAAACTGTGGCCCCTATTTTTTATGCAATTATTTTTTTCAGAGACACAAGTACTAAAAGATTAGGGTGATTCAGTATCTGAGATGTTTATAGTTGGAAATACCTCTTCTTGGTCAAGTAGATAACCAAGAACAAAAACTCAGATGTTTTCTTAGTACTTGGTGCGAGACTTATCTGTTTATTTAGCAAACTAATGAGGAACTAGCAGAACTGTCCTTTTCAACAGAATAGGAAGTCAAGCAGCAGGACACAGGGTTCTTTGCACTTCTAAAAACACTTCTTCCTCTTGGGTTTTCTACAGAAAGTACTGCTGCTCACCTGAGTTGCCTCTGCTCTGTCTCTTAAACTTTATTTACTCTTTTTTTGAGGATGTGATTCTCTGTTAACTGTTCTCAGTGTCACGACAGATTTGGAGAGAGATACAGTCTTCCTTTTTCTTTTGGGTAAAGTGCAGCACTGCAGATCCCAACTCAAAGGAAATGGCAAAATGAAGCAGGATTACTGAACCATGTCTGCCTCCATGAAACAAGCTCTCCAAAGGTAGGCTTTAACTCAATCTCCCTCTGACTTCAGAAAAAAAACCTATGGCTTTTTTATTATTATTTTTTCCTTTTAAGATTAGAAAACTAATCTGGGTTTACAAGCAGGGAATTGGCACAATTTCTGAGGCAGTAGCTTCCTGCCCTTTTTCATCCATTGGAACAAACACACCTGGGCATGGGGAAACTATCAAATTAGCTTTGCCACTGAAAGATCTGTGAAATCACCTGTCATCTTTTATGAAAAATAATAAATCTTACTCAAAACATTACTAAGTTTCCTTAACAGTCTCAAAACTAAGTTTCAATGAGGTTTAATTGGCCTAATCTATGTCAGTTATTTCCTTGTGATTTCTAGAATGTATCTTTGGTTTGTTCCTATTACTACTAGCAAATGCAATCAGTTGGGAAAAATGCAAGCATTTTTTTATTACAAAGTAAGTAGCAGCATTTAACTCTACCCACTGCTAATTCTTGAAAGTTTATCTCCAAACTAAATTCCAGTATTGACTTTCTTTATTGTAAGACATTTTCAGGATTTCATTTTTATTGGTAATAATGTCTGAATAAACCAGACAAGCAACTGTTCTCATTTGTAAAAGTTACAGAAAGAACAGGAACCATTGTTTGCGTATCTTAAGTAGAGTGGCCTTAAACATCAAAACAAAGAAAGTGACACTGGAAATCTCATGTCATCAAGCCCTTTTGTGTAACTTAATGAGATACTTTACAGTGAACTAGCAGGATGCTAATTTCATAATTAATTATGTATATGTGTAATTACATATTAAAATCCATCTGCTTCAAGTATGCACAAATACCTCAGTGTAAAACTAATCAATGCTAATGCTATTAAAACGTGAATAATTGAAATTCCCTTTCAAAATCAAATTATACATATTCCCACATAACTTAATTGCTCAGTTTTATTACTAGAATCACAGTTAGGACTGTCTCTGTTTTCTAAGCATCCTTTTTCAAGCATTCTTTGTATGTATTATCTATATATTCAAGGCAAAAATACTTCCAAAATGTTTTAAAGCTGCATCCAAATGCCAGCAGTATTTAAAAAACACTTATATACATCAAAGAAGCACTCCTTGGGAGTGGTAACTTACCTGAAAGTCGTTACTTTACACCTTGTGTATATTTTTATGGCAAATTATGTATTAAAAGTAAAAATTCCTAGGCCCAGACAGTATAACTCACCTTCCAGGTTTCCAGGTTTGGCTGTGTGGTGCTTAGCTGCTAGTGGAATTAAACCACAACATTTGGAAACATTTGGTATCTCTGACTCAAAGCTATATTATCAAACCATTAGTGATGGAAAAGTTGTAAGGAATATTCCCAGCAAACTATATAAAAGCTAGATTCCTAATTTGTTCTTTCCACTTTTCCCGGTAAGCAGCTGTTTCTGATGATGAAAGTAAAAGCACTGCTGAAAGGTATTGCTAGTGGGCAACCTGGTCTAGTGGAAGGTGTGTGTTCCCTGCCCATGGCAGGGGGATTGGAATTGTAAGATGTTTAAGGTCCCTTCCAGCCCAAGCCATTCTGTGATTCTATGATTCTTACACAGAAAAATAAATCCCTAAATCCAGCAAAGCTGTAAAGAAGATACAGTTCTTCATTAAAATTCTGAACTTTATACTCAAAGAATTGCCCAATTTTACAATATTTCAGGTTGAGAAAATATCAATAGAGGAACTAAGCTATAAAGGTAGCATACTTCTAGAAGAAATCTCTCTCCTGCTTATTCTCTCCATGTGTCTTTCATGACACTTCTAATGCAGTAATCAGTTTTGTTACAGGACTTTGTAAGCAGGAATTCAGTTACAGTTCTATTTGTACATGTGTAAGGTCAGGGGTCAGGTGGCTGCCATCTTTCAGGAAAACAGTTTAAACACTAGATTTTTGGTTTGAGAAGGACTGTCTTCCCTTTGTTTGTGATGAGTTCCACTGATGAGGATAAAATCTGTTTCTCTGGTCCAGAGAGAATAAAAAATATGGATTTGGTTCTAGGTGCCAGAGAAGAGAGTAAGATTATTGATGCTGTCCCAAGGACAGAGCCAATACTTTACAATAATTTGCATGTGGATTGAAAAAAAAAAAAACTATTGGAAACCAGAATTGGAGCCTAGCACACCCCTCCAGGATGCCAGCCCTTGACGTTACAGCATGGTAGGGTATAAAGAGGAAAGTGGGACAATTAGCTTTAATTCTTAAAACTGCTGTGGTTGCCATTACATCTCCTGAGACACAAGTTCCTGTTGGTACTCAATAGATGCTCCCCAGGAATGCCTGGTAGATAGTGCTTTCCTCAGAGGACTGAAGAAGAATGTTGATATTCTGGATGCTAACCAGGTTTAGGCATGATTAACTTGGTCCTAAGCTTCAAACCAAACATGTCTTCAATGCTTGGGGAGACTTTGTGCTATGGCTCAGCCACCAGGGCTCCACCCATCCCCACAGCTCTTAAGAAGCTCAGGTGCTTCCTAAATTAATCAAGAGCTTTGGGCTTTAGTGGAATATAAGGACCTGCATGTTATTAGATCAGTTCTTCGGAACATAGAGGAGGGAGAGGATCTTGAACAGCTTCTGAATTTGACAAGGTGATCACAAGAAAACAACAGAGTCCATCCTGGGCTGAAAGGAGTTGTGAAAGAAGACTAGTGGTTTTGTGGATAACCATATTATGAATAAACAATGTACACAGTGGCTTGCTTGGGGTGGGGTAGAGGCAGAAACTGAAGTAGCACAAAGTAGATCCAGTCCCTACAGAGGACAGCTTTTTCCTGGCACATTTATTAAGGAATTCACCACACAATAGTTAGCCAGTCAAAATTAGCATGTAAATGCTATATTAATATTTTATATTGTGATGTTGAAGTAAATTAAAAGTGAACGAAAAGTCTACATTAATGAAACCAAAATCCACTGTTTCCTATTCCCCATTCATACATCATTATGAATTAATCTGATGGAATTCATCTGATGGATGAATTTGTCATAGCTGGACACTCACTGAGGAATTCAACAATAGTAGCAGGGTTGGAAAACTGAAGGAAACTCAGTAGTATGACAAAGCATGAAGGGATTGGCTTCATCAGTGGCCTTATTAAAAAGACTACATTCACAACTCTGCCTAAAGTGGTAAGTGC
Source organism: Rhadina sibilatrix (assembly GCA_013400275.1). Classification (NCBI taxonomy): domain Eukaryota; kingdom Metazoa; phylum Chordata; class Aves; order Passeriformes; family Phylloscopidae; genus Rhadina; species Rhadina sibilatrix. Next base: position 1,157,146 of record VWYO01025552.1, on the reverse strand, counting down.
ACATACAAAAGGAAATCTGGAAGTATTCTATTAATATTTTGATTCAACACTAATAATGTCGGCATCATTCATAAATGGAAGTAGAAAGTAGCTGGGGAAGATTGCTTTTGTATTTCAGCTAAGAGGGAAGCAGCAGGGATGCACGGAGACATGGGAAAACCTGGATCATTTCTTGATTCTTCAGTGACTTTGTGTGGCTGTGTAAATCAAGGCAGAAAGTACTTCTGAATGGAGTCACTCCGTGCATCCAAAAGCAGTTTCTAGGTGCAGATGAAGCCTCTAGAGCTTTAAGGCTTTTATAAACGTCTCTAGGCTGTACTCCCCATCTTCTGCCCAGGGCAGACTGGCAGTATGTGTTGCATTACACATTTTCCACTTCCCAGAGCTACTAGAAAGATCAGTACAAATTAAAAATCTTGGATATTCTAATTAGCCAAATCCTATTGATTTGTTTTATCTAGCCAGTTTGAAGATAATTATTTTTCTTCCCTTCTCGATCCCAGTTCCTATTAAGGAAAACAGAATAATTGAAGTTGAATTTCAAGTTAAATTATTTTTAATGCTCAAAACTTCAGATAAAATTTGAAGTAAATCTCTTTAGCTTCTGAAATTTTATCAATAACAAACTGTCTATCCTGCAAGAAGATAATAAATTTACATGAAAAGGAGAGTAACAAAGTATTTTGTAAAATATAAATATTAATTAAGTTTTCATGTAATAATGGAAAGTGGCTCTATCCAAATGCAACAAAGAGATTTGCTCTTTCCTAAAAATGGACTGCTTGGCAGCCTTTTCTTGCTTTTTTTTATAGATCAAACCTTACAAAGAAGTCCTCTGTCTCCAGCTGTCTCTAGCACCATATGAGAGATAGCAGTTAAATAATTCTAAGTAGTGATTACTCATGGCAAATATGCTTACTATGGACTCTTTAAAACTTAGCTTTGTACTGCTTTTGCTCCCTTATGATTTCATGAAACTGTTTGTCTGGGAGGTGTTTTTTTTCATTATAAAATGCTAATGTTAAACCAATTGCATTTTGATTATTTTTTATTTTTCCATACTGGGTCTGACACAAGAGTGAAAAAGGTAGCCAAATAGCAGTAACTTTTGCAGATTATGCCACATCCAGCTTTATTAAATAACCTGCTGAAGATTGTATTCATAACAAAGACCTGGCTGGGAGAATGCAATGACAGTAAACTAGCAAGGAGATACGGCATAAATACATCTGTTTGGCCTTCCCATCTCAAGATTTATGGTCCTAGTTTGTCAGCAGCATTCACATTTAGCTCTACACTGCCTAGCCACTTTCTCAATCCTCAATTCAGAAGCTACTTTCTAGTACTTCATCACTCATAAGTAATATTTTCCAGAAAATTTAGAATCTATTTCTAGGAATTATGAACTGGGGAAAAAAAAGTATGTAGACCCCCAAAAGACCTCTAGCAGAGGACTTAAGTGCTTCAGTTATTAGGCTGGAGGCTTACTCATAACAAGCTTTGCTTTAATTCGAACATGCTGGCTGTGCAGGTGAAATAGTTCATTCCTTGAAAATAATACTGAGGCTGAAACTATTATAGTAAAATAAAAGACATACTATTGCAGTAACAATTCCTCATACTTTTGCAGAGAATGAAGGTCAGGAAAGTGATCTGTTAGCCTGATATGATTAAACTTCTCATGTTGGTTGACCAAACTATTACTTACAAGGTTTAATCTCCTTAAGAATACATAATGTAGGTAAAAGCCCAGAGCCAAGTACGTCATCACTAAATTACAATTCAAAGTCTTAGTAAGGACAGCCTTTATTTCCTCCAAGATTTCAGAAGCACACTCTGCCTTATGCAAGTATGACTCACCAATTTTGCATGCAAGGAGTTTAGTTTCAAACTCAGTGAAGAACAGATCTATCGAGATAAACCTCAAATCTTGTTAGACCTGTTTATTTCCACTGCTTTTGATATGAAACTCTCTAGGTAAGAAGCCATAAACTGACTGAAAAGCTGTAGGGAGAGGGAAACTATTTGATTTGAATTCTAATTTACTGTTTTCACAACAGTGTTTCTATATATGTATAATCAATCCCTGGTAGGTCAGGTCACCAACTGTTTAGAGAAAGAGAATACTTAAAAGCAGTTGTACACAAATAAATGTAGAAAAATATAAAAGCTTGAATTCAGTAAGGTATAAAGTGGAGATGGCTGTATGGATGCTAATTAAATGTAACATGTACTATTTGGGGATTTCCTAAAATATTGTGAGTCTTGGGTATTTCTGCTGCTTCTTATCTTGCCTTCTCTGAGCCTAGTTGCATAGTAATCTTCATACCAAGGTAGCATCTCGTAGTAGCTCTTTTTCTCTGAAAGATAGAAAAGAGTTTATTGACAAGAATTGAAATGAGAAGAGATAGTGAAATCATCGCCGATTTCTCATGCAGCGTTTTCATTGTACTGACCAGACTTCATTAGATAAACTACCTGAGATTGCAGATCTGAAGCACAGTTGATTCAGGAGTTGATTCAGTATTGAAGCCTGAGAGGAATCAAGAGATAGATGGAAGCAGGAGAGGCAGGTGGGTGAGAGTCTAGGGAAAAGTCAATGGAAGTAGAAACTTCTTAAAGCTGGTCAGGAAATAATAACCCCTGATGGTGAGAACTTACAAGATTTGGACAGATTTTTCTTTTTCATTTAAGGACAAAGCTGAGATCTGAAGTAATCAGAATACTTTTTGCTTTAACATGTCATTAATTCATGAGTGTTCGTGACAGCTTTAAAAAGGTAACATATATAATTCTGAGAAGTCCCAGTTTTCCAATGAATGTATTATCTGCAGAGTAATCTTCTGTTTTGTTTACTTTTAATTGATTAGAGTTTTCACTGAGGATAGAAAAAACTATAATCAGGCAACAAAGTAGTGTCAAAGGCCAGCAGAAATGCTGAAAGCCACTCAGGGGAGAAGGACAAGGCTCCACAAGCAAAATGAACTCCAGCACTGTGTCTTTTTTGAAGAGGATCATCTAACAATAGGAAACAATCCTGGCGTTTCTCACTCAACCTCTCACAAATCTGGTCCTGCCCTGGTTAAATTAATACTATTTTAGAGTTCACCTCTCTTTAGTGCCATACTTTCAAAAGCTGCAATATTTAGCTTCGATACAAACTGCACTTTAAACAATAATTTTGTTACCAGTGTGCTTTTTTAAAAAAGAAACAATCAGGTTGTGTTGTCAAACAATAGGAGATAAAGGAGCTGCTAATCTTCCATGTTTTATGTGGAGCATATGGTCTGGTTAATCGTCCTGGTTACCCTGCTGTATCACCTACTCTTGCTGTAGGATTTGAGACAAATATCTTTCACAGGATTTTAATAGGTGTGTGTGATAATTTAATTAATATTAGGTTGTGCCCATACATATCAAGTCTTAGCAAGTTAGGTTTTCTTGCCTAGGGTGATGGGAGGGGAGGGCAAGAGTAAATAGTAAATTGATTAAAATATATGATTTCAGATATTCCAAAACTGTACATTAAATGCAGTCAAACTTGTTTCAGTATAAAAACAGAAAAAACATTCTGCAGGAGGTGGGAACAGGCTCCCATGTTTGCAGAGGGAGGAGACAGGTTAGCCTTCTTTTCAGATGTTCGTAAGTTGTTTGATTTCCTTTAGGAACTAAAAGGACACAAGTCCATAGGTCTTGTTTTACTAAACAGTCTTAATCAAAGGGTTGTGAAAGATGAGCTTTTCTCAGCTGTGGATGCTGTCCTGCTTTGTACAACCAAATATTTAGAGCAGCAGAAACTATAGTCAGCAGGACCTTGTGTCCTAATCACTAGGATATAGAATAATCATATTTTTTTTGCTGCTACCACAATGATTATTTGAAAAATTTTAATACTTCAAACAGTGTCTAACAATGTCTCAAAACATTATGTAGTTTGATGATTTAACACATTCCCAGAATATGGAGTTTCTGTATTCTGGGAGAACGTAGCAAATTCTGGACTACTGGGAAAAAAGGTAAGTAGCTCATTCATTTTTCCATACTAATAGTATCAAGAAAATATTTAACTTTATGCTAAGTTAAATGTTTCCTATAAAGTGTTTTTGCTTAATATTTTCAGGGAAAAAAATATATAGGATATAAGCAAATCAGTTTTTTTCCTGCCAGAGTATTTTCTAATGGAAATGGGGGCAGGAATGAAAATGTGCAAACAGAACTGCATTATAACCAGCCTAGGTTTGCAAAACATTATCTCAGAATAAGGCAAATAATCTTAATACATTAAGATGAGGACAGCCTTATGAAGGAATATTTTTTGTATGAATCACTATGTACACCAAAGACTAATCTGCAATAATCATGACCTTAATAATCATTATTCCAGGAGTAGTGTGTAACCCAGACTTCCCCAGGAGAGTCATTGCCTAAAGTTACATTAGAGCCTAGACTGAGATAATACATCTCTCTATATGATCTGAATGATATATATCTTTAAGCCCTGGATAATATATAATATATTATAGAGAGATATTTTCAACTAGAATGTTGTTAGGTAAAAAGATTATTCAATCTCTTCACAGGGAGTATATAGGCAGTATACTGTACAAGAGATTTTTTTCCTAAGGATTCATTTGACCTTTATTGAACCTCCTAAAGTAAACACCTAAATTATTCCATAGCATCGCTTCACAGTGTTAAGTCAACAAAAGGCTTTGTATCTCCAAATATTTGCTTCTGGTGTGATAGCACCGTACAAATAGTAGCCATAATCAGGAATTCCACCTGATGTTTACAAAATGTAACCTTGTCTCAGCTATTGAGGTCCTCTGATAAAGGTAAGGTCTTGCTGAATATTTTCACATTCCTTGAATTCAAAATATTTTGACTGAAAAATATGCAAAGGGTTTTTTTCCAATGGCGTTTGTTCCTACACCACTCTAACAACAGAGTGCAATCCAGTGCTGCTGTATAAAGTCAGATCCTTCATTTAATCCTCTACTGCAAGGAACTCTGGCAAGAGGATCTTCCTCCCCTTTAAAATACCCTTTTTCAAAACACAAATCCAACTCAAATAGTATTGAAAGTTCCACTGAGAGAAAAAATCATCACATACTAACAGTCTCTACTGTAGGTACTTCATGCTGCTTCCCTCTTAGCTGTTCCTTCTGCCTTTCTCCAGAATGTTGTCAGAAGGATGCAGGAGGAAGAGCAGCCCCTTGGACAGCTCAGAGTAACTGCTGTACCAGATGAGATGTTAGTGGTTTGGCATTTGCCACAGATACACATTTGTGGTTAAACACATAAAGCTTTTTACTCTGCCTTTCATGCAATTTATAACTGAAAAGCAGCAGAAGTCTAGCAGAAGAATAAGCAGTAGTCTGAATAACAGTTTGCTCTTAGGAGACAAATAAAACTGATAAATTTTACTGATCATGTGGGAGTTGTGATAGGGCTGGAAAAAAACCAGAGGTGTGATGAGAACAATAGGAAGGGGAGCAAGAGCTGACTAACCAGCACGCTGTCAGTGTCATCATTGCTAAAGCTGGTGTGAAAACAACATTACAGTGTGTTTGAGGGCACCCATGAGAATAGATGAGAACAAAACTTGGGAGTGATTGAGTGAAATCAGGGGATTTCTGAAGCACAATATTCTGCTTCAGCAAAGGAGGGGACATGCTGATTGCATGCTTGTCTCTTCATTAAATCCCTAACTGGTTTAGCTTTGTGACTTTTTAAAGGGTCAGCCAAAGCTTTGACTATTTTAGAGGACATCTAACTGATCTACTTTCTAGTCACAAAGTCCACAGCTGCTTCTGGAGTTAAACAGTGCATAAATAAGGCTTGGTATCTAGATCAGTTCAGCTGAGCATTGCAGGGCAAGGAGCTCTGCACCTTAAAATAGGAGCACAAATCTATTTTAACAGCTGCAAAGGTTACCAGCTCCAATATAGTCACACCAAGAGCTTGTGGTTTGATCATCTGAAGAAAACATTGGCATGTGACCCTTGCCTGTCACACAGATAGCTGCTTACAAGTCTTTTCAAGTACAAGGTAGTATTTTCAGGTTAATTTAGGATGGTGGATATGGTGGGAAGAGGGATTACCTCTGCCCCTTTGTGCACTATTGAGTTATCCCTCCCCTGTTTTACAGATACGTAAAGCTTATATTGCTATTTTTTTCTGTCTTCTGATGCCAGTAATATTTCCAATGGATGAATAACAGAAAACCCATTTATAGTAAATAATTCTGTGGAGAACTGCCCTACTGACATCTGAGATTTTGTGTCATTCAGTCCTCACTTTCTGCCGACCTCTTTTTCCATTTTCTGACTTTTGTAGGTTTATGTCAGTCTGTCTGGTCAAATGTCTATAACTGGAAATATTCCAAATAATAATACAGAAGGGTTTCTTTGCTGGTTTGTTTTATGGTCAATATATTCTCTTTTATTTGACAATTCACAGTTCTCCATGTGTTTAACGATGATGTTGACATTGTATTTGGTGCTCCAGTGCTGGTTGACCTATTGAGAGCCTCTAAGCCATCACAGCAACATGGGAGGATCCTAAATAGCTCCAAAGTCTTACAGTAAATGTGAAATGCAAAACATGGCTTACTGTTTCTCTGGGGAGCTTCCATCAGATAAATAAGTTACTTCACTAGAATTTAGCTAGTAAACTTTAATTTCCTGGAAGCATGGGCAACATCAGGCAAAAATTAATTTCAGATCCCTTCTGAGTCACAGAGGAAAAAAGGCCTTTTTGTTTGGAGGCCTCTCTTTTATCCATTACCCTGCAAACTAAGTCAATTTTCATTGCAATTCTCATAGGACTTGATATACATGTACTTTGCTATCTTCTGTGTTTGTATCACCTTCACAACAGAATAAGCTTCTAAACCAAGAGGTGCCACTTTAAATTAGATTGTCTAAGAGCACCAGTTGCGCTTTTACTGTCATTAGTAGGCAACAAAATAAAGATATTTCAGGTATCTTCAGAAGAGTGATGGCCCTCAGCTAATATAAGACTGGAGTTTGTTTTCAATGTAAATCTTAACCAATCAAGAAAAATCTCCACCTTTATTCCAGAAATAATCAAAAAATGTCACGATTCTTTTCTTCAGTACATAAAAGCATAAGAGAATGAGAAATATGATAACTTGCAATATTATACTAAAATTTAAAATTGCACAGAAGTCCTGGAAGTCAAAACTCTGGACCTGGATTACTAGATGAAACTTGTACATTGTGATGAATCTTTATAGTCTATCTATCTAGATTATTACAAAATGCTAGCTGTGCTGCAAACTTACAATGCTCCTTCATGCTTACTGTTTGTCCTGTACTACAGCGCCTTAAGAAAAATAGCTACACCTTTGTTCTGACCAGTGCGTAGCATGATTGTATTTTACCTCTTCAGTCCAGTGTATAGCCTGATGGTTCATTAACTTTATTGTCAGTAACAAGGTAGCATCTTCATATTGCCACTCCACCAAAATAAAATGTCTTTCCTTTAAAATAAAATAACATAAAATAATATTAAAAAATGGAAAGAAGTAAGTAATAATACTAGTAATTACAATATGTTTTTGCTAGAAATGTGCCCTAAAGAATGCTTAGGCGCAAAGTTTTGCTTCTGGCAGAGTAGCAGAGAGGAAAGTCTCAGCAAGAAGCATCCTCAGACATAATAAAAAGACTTACGTACATCAGATCTGCTAATATTTAGGCTCCTGGATGAAAGTGAACGATATGAGAGCTTTACCTCAGAATCAGGGTCCCTTTTGAAGTGCTGTTTTTAAATATATTGACTTTAAGAGATAACAGGCAGCAGAATCAGAAAATGCAGCTCTCTAGGGAGGGAAGAAATAGTTGGGAAGAAAAGTGATGCACTGGTAATGCTGTAGTTAGAACAGCTACCGCTATCCAATGTCTAATTACGTTACTTAATTGGGGGGTGGGGGGAAACTTTTCTTCTGTACAAGTAAGTAGGGTTTGCCCTTAAATACATTTCTGTCTATGAGGTGATTGACAGCTGAGGTCCACAGGTGTTCATCCAGACCAAGCAGACTATGGGACCAGGCAACTGACTATCTGAACAGCCTCCAACAATCTGTACCCTTGTACACGTGGCTAGAAGTGATGTTTACGTATTCAACATTTGCTGGATTTCTGTTCTTTAGGCTTCTTGTTTAGAAGATTGCAAACCTAATTTTAAAAGATAGCAAAACACACAATCTTTTTGCTGTTAGATTGCTATGTATAACACTTCTAGTGCTGTATAATTTTGCTGTTATTTGCATAGTAGTAAAAGTTCCTGATATGATACAAGGGGCAGGTAAATAAGAGCATATGTGTTCCCAAAATTTATGTTCTACACATTTGGAGATATGCTATGAAAACTTCAGCTACTGCATGATTCAAAATTTGTAGCATGGGAAACTGAGTACTTGTGTCTGTGTGTATTTATGTGCTTTGCTTATAAAGCTTGAGCTGAATGTTCTGTTTAATCTTTTCAATTAATAAGTTAGTGCATTCAGTAAGTCTTCTTGCTGACATTATATCCGACATGTGGCTGAGCTCACACATTACTGTGTCAGTAGTATGAAAAAGATGTACAGAAAGATCTTACAGAAAGAAGTAAATTATTGTCTCTGCCTGCACAGCATGCTTGCCCAAAGTGGCAATGAGTCAATATGTATTAGCTATATATGAGATTTATTCTTCCAGTTAACTTCATACTTATTAATCTTTTAATTTAAAAGATAGATTATTGCTTTAAAGCAACTCTTTATAGAAAAGTATTATCTTGTCTTATTGACACTGGAGAATTATTGGAGAATTATTTAATGGTGTTTTTCTCAAGAAGACTTTGTTCCAGCAAATATTTACATCTACAGAGGAAATTGTACAGTTTCCTCTACAACGATATTGTATTACAATACAGAGGCAGTATATACTAATGAAGTAATGCTAGAGTGTGACGGCTACAGCTGGTCTGTAAGCTGCACAGATAAACTGGCCATAACAGAGCCCAGCTCTACCAGCCTGCTTCATTAAGAAAAGAAGTAAACAAGGCCCGGGGTAAGGCAAGGATAGGTTGGATTCAAACCCAAATAGGGACCCCAGCCAATCCCATTCAATCATGAATGCAGACATTTCATTGGCCAGTGAGCTGGGCAGAGTTAAGAGCCCAACCAATCAGGTGTGTAAGCATGGGAAATTTGAAGCCCCTATAAAAGAGTGCGCCTGAAAGAGTTTCAGGTTCGCCAATTTCTGTTTCCCAAAATTAGTGTGGTGGTTTGAGTGCCCATTAGAATTATTTATTCTCTTTCTGCTGTGAGACAG
>VWYO01025552.1:1116014-1146978 GCA_013400275.1 Rhadina sibilatrix | reverse complement strand
CCCCTCCCCTCCCCTCCCCTCCCGCTGCCCAGCAGTTACCGGCCCGGCCCTGGCCTGGGGCCCAGTGGGCTTCCTGGGAAGGTCCCTGGCTCCAGGCAGGGCCCGGCCAGCAAGGGGGGAGCCGGGCCCACTTGTTACTTCTTCCATGCTGGAAGAAAAGAGAATTTTTCCTGCGATTTCTCTGATTTTAACTTGTGTGTTCACAGAGGCATATCATCTTTCTAGTGGCTTCACCACATGTCAAACCTAGTCACTGATCCGTTTTGCTGTAACTTTCTTGGAAAAATCACTTCCGTGCAAAAGCAACACACCACCCAACAATAAGCTTCGGCTGTTGTCGCATGACTTTTGATGTGTTCTTTCATGTGCCTGTCTCCAACATCAACAACACTCAAGTACTAAAATACCAGGGTTCACAATGTCTGTTACAGCTTTATCACTCAGTATAGTCCTTTCATGAGCTGGCATTTACAGAAATTTTGTTCTCTCTCTTGTCATTGGTGCACAATACCTAGAGGTCATTCACCAAAGAGGGTTTGAATGGCACTTGTAGTCTGTCTACAAGTCACCACATCTGGACTCTTCCATGGTACTGAATGAACAGGCTGTAGTGCCACCAAGCCATCCTGGCCTCTTAGCTGACTACCAAAGTGGCAATAAATGTCTTCTCAAGTAGAGACAGCTTGGGCCACCTGGGATTAATGAAAGCTTTAAATTTTACTTATTTATTAAGTATCAACTACATGTGATATCCATCTCCATCTGCAAGAACTCTTCTGTATATTGTTTTCCTTCCTCAAGATTAAAGCTTTTGTACACTTTTTTTTAAAACTCATCTTTTTTTTAAGATTTGGTTACCATATGATCCAAAGCACTACACTATGAACTATCAATCCCTAATATAGCTCTAATTATACGGTGCTCATAGCCCTGGACAAAGTCTGTTACTGGTATCAGGCAATTGTGCTGGAGGGGGCAAATATTATTGTTTGTTTGCAAAGAGATGGTTACTCCTGGTGGCTTTATGAAGCTGTTATTATTGTAAGAAAGAAACTACTTGAAATCAAATGTTCAAACATTTTCAGTGCATTTTGATTCCAGAAGATGGGGTAGAATTGCAGGGCATTACACTGCTACTTCTTTTAATCATGTATCATTGCCATCTTGCCATGAAAAACCAGCATCCTATGACTAACCTATCACCTACGAAGTATGAACAAGCAGGAAGTAACTTTGAATATTTGGCAAGTAAACTAAGAATAAAAATGAGCATAATTATGCTAATCAGAAAGCCAATCTCAAAATAATTTCTAAAGCAGTGAGGGCATCAAGCCAAATGCCTAGAGTAATATTTGCATTTACCAAGCAAGCACATGACACCAGAAAAAATTTTTAATGCAGTAATGGTTACAAAAGCAAATTGTTCTCAGAGGTTCCTTTCAACAGTTTGGTCAGGGAACATAGAAATAAAACAAACCCCTTAGGCCCTTAGCGAAGTTTCACAGTTTTTACTAGTATGTATTACTATGATAATGTACTTAACTTTTCTATATATTAACAGTAAGACTTCAGAAAGTAAAATGTAGTTGAATGCAACTTAAAGTTTTATGCAAAATTATATATGCAAAATATATTAGTTTTCTCAATGCATGGCACTCCTGTTATGTTCTCAGAATTTATTTTCATTTCTTGATACTGGAACACTCTGGAAACAAGAATATTGAAGCAGCGTAAGAAAGAGTGCAGATATTTTTTTATTCACTGACATTCATTTTCGATTGTCTAAAGACAAGGAGAGGAAGCTCCTGCCCCAAATTACAGGAAGAATAACATTACATTCTCAAACAATTATTATCTGGCAGAAACGTGGGGAATTTTTTGTAAGGCGGGACCCACGGACGCAGCTCCAGCTCAACTTAGAGCAGCAGCAGGGTTCGGTAGTTATTCCCGCTGTGACCGCGAGAGGGCAGCCTGTGCCTACTAAATCATGGCACGAAGCCTGAACTCAGCTTCGGAAGAGTTTGGGGGGGTTTGACTATCCTGCTTCATTTTAATTAAAACTTTGTGGAGATTAGAAATGAAGCTGTTTCAAAGCCGTACTGTAATGCAATGTCCAAGTGGCTGGAGACCATTTTAAGATCTACTGTGTACAAATTTCTCAGTACAGCCTTTTATTTAGTTCTTGTATGGTTTCAGTAGGATATGCTTATCTCCTCTACCAAGAGTAAAAAATCTGCATTAATAACATACTACATCCTTTAAGTGAGTTCCTCACTTGCAGATGTTTTTTATTCATTCAGGAAAAATAGACAGGGCATTTAGTGTTACCTTTTTAGAGCAGCTTTCTAAACGAAATGTGACAGAAATGTGCTGCTACTAACTTTCCAAATTTTAGGTACTATTTCCTTCATCAACAGGACATCAGATAAGTCTTTTGCATGTGAGCTTAGTTTTTCTGCCTGTGAAACAAATAGTGGTGTAAACTGTGGAGTGTAGCTGTATATTGTAAAAGCATACTGTGCCAGGTTTTTTTTAAGCAACTGCCTTTCCCCTTTGATATTGCGATCATGCCTCTCAGCCATGCATTTACAAGCCTGAGCGTTCAATGGGAACTGCTGCAGGTTCAGCACTTTTGAGAAACAGCTTACTTAGAAGTCTAAAGTTGGATTTAGAAGCTTAACATTTTTGGGAAACTTGTTATGTTTTCATAACAAGTTATGAAAATCCTCATAACTTGTTGTTAAGGCAAATATCTGTCCAGTATAGTGAAATATACTATAGTGAAACCAGATTAGATTTTTTTACTTTTACTCTGGATAACTGATCCTGGTTAAGGAAAGCTTTCCTTAACTTAAGGTGAGAGAACTGTCAGAATCCCTCTCAGCCCCATTTCTGTAACAGACAGCACAGTGTTATTCAAATCAACTTGTAGGCCTAGTAATTCTACCTGGCTATCCAGAAAATTACCCAGGGAGGGAATAAAGTTTAATCACAATCAGACGGAAGGACATATATAAAAATAATGCACCCCACTCACTTCTTTCATGAAGGAATTGGGTCAAAATAAACTATGCATATTACTTTGAATTCCATGAAACCAAAGCATCAAATGTTTCTTTTTTTGTCACAGCATAATTTGAATCATTTGCACAAGAAGTGAGTTTAAGAGCATGTATTCATTAGTCAGACTAATCTCATTTTTCACTTTGGCTTGTATTTTTGGTCTTTACATGTAAGAGAAGGGCAGCAGTCCAAAATGTATTTGGAAAGAACTGGCATTAGCTCTGATTTTCTCCTATTTGTTGAACAAATATAAGTTAATTTATCCTTGAACCTAGAAACTGAATGTAGTCTAGAACAAGACAGAAAAAGCATGTTTTAGTAGTTCTGCTGCCAGAGGATCCAAGATCTGCCTGACTGCCTGAGAACAGGAGTCTATGCCAAACACTGGAAATTATAAAAGACTTTCAGTTGTGAACAAGAAGCTTACAATGGACAATGGAGAAAGAAATTCCAAGAGGAAATGTAAAATAATCTGACACATCCTTGGATTAGCTGGTAGACAACAGAAGTGAAGAACAAATACCAAAATTCAAGCCAGGAATACAATACCCACCACATCCTTCCTTTTCTTCCCCTGCTTCCTCCTCCTCTCTCATCAGCTTACAGGAACAGTGCTTTATTTAAGACAACATCCTCTTCTGAGGGCTCTATGTTCTTTTTGAAATGTGCAATGTGCACCACAGTTTCCCAGTCAATTTGTGCTGTGGAATCAAAGCTTGTTTCTCTCCTACCCCCTACTAGTATTTCAAGCTAGCAATAAAAGTGAAAACTAATAAAATACCTTTAAATTTTTAGACCGCTTAAAGTAGTGGAGCTAAAACAAGTATGCACTCTAAGCTCTGAGAACCTGAAGCTCACTTTAACTTGTCATCAGTAATATCCTATAATCCTTAGTCCTTTTATTTCTGTAGGTAACACAAATAGCAATTGTTATGTCCCAGCTGGCTGCAGAGGGAGAATGACCATGCTCTAAAAGCATACTGAAAATGGGGAAACTGGGTAGAGGAGTTTGAATGTAATATCTCTAAATACAACAACATTGTATTGGTTGTGACAATACACTTTATTATGTATTGGTTGTGACATTCACTTTATGTTAGCATTTATGTTAGCATTTCACAAATTTTCTCTACAGCTGTATCACAATACTGCAGAAGTCAGCAAAGAAAAATTTAGGTTCCTTGCCAGAACATACATGTATTACAGAATGTATCAACATCTCAGAGTCACAGAATGGTAGAGGTTGAAGAAGACCTCTGGAAGTCATTTGATCAAACTTCCCTGCTCAAGACCCTCTTGCCCAAACCATGTCCAGATGGCTTTTACATATTTCCAAGGATGAAACTCCAAAACCTCCTCAAGCAACCTGTACCAGTGCTCAGTCACTGTCACAGTGAAAAAGTATTTCCTAATGTTCACCTGGAACCTCCTCTGTTTCAGTTTGGGCCTCTTGTCCTGTCAGTGAGCACCACTGAAAAGAGCTTGGCTCCATCCCCTTTGCATCCTCCCTTCAGGTATATATCTTTGGTAATTATACTTTGGTAATATCCCTCTATACAACATATAGATGTAGATAACATAAAATTCAAAACTTGACTGAAGATATTGATGAGCACCATTGATGCATTTGTTGCTCTTCCTATCTGCAAGGTAAATAAAGTAACTTGGTGCTGTGGTGTTATGGCTAAAGCCTAACTCAGCTAGCAGATAAATGCCATTTAGTTCATACTTGGTGTGAAAAGCCTGTGCAGCTGCAGCCACAGTGAGCCCAAGTTATAACAGTCAATATTCATCTGAAACTTCTGTAAGTGTAGGTTGAGAGAGATGCTTTAGGTACCCCACAAAGCACCCCACTTTGAAATTCTAGGATTAATTTGAATTTAGTAATGATTCCACTTGTTTTGAAGAAGATTAAGTTAAAATTAGGCACAGTATTTTAAGTTCCAAAAAAGGGTATAAAGTCAGCAAACCTACTTGGTTTATTGAATGGATTTTTTACATTTTATTTTGTCAATTTCAGCTGGGTTTGGTAACAGCTGGAGGAAAAAAAAAAAAAAAAGGAAAACCCCTTCATCCTTAATGTCTCAGTTTTATCTGATTTTTTGACATGTAGTCAACCAGCTTTTCTCCAACTCAGTACCTAGGGCTTCTTATGAAATACTGTCGGGTTTTGAATTCTTTCTTGGAAATTCAGTTTTGAAAGAATCACTAGGAAAGAGCTAATTGTTAAGTTATGTGGTATTTTGAAATAATTTACACAGTATTTTTTCATTAAAAACAACTGTGTTCATTGCAGCAGTTGGTTATTCTTTTGTTTTCAGCCTCTTCTAGTGTCATTAGATCATGAAGTTTTCAGGACTGTGTGGCACTTTGCAAGTTGCATGATTCTAGCCACTCTATTCAGAGCAGTGCCAGAAGGTATTAGACAAGAACTTTGAGAGAGTTTTTCTGTGACATAGCTGAGTCTACACTGTAATGGATCCTGATAACCTCTTTGGTCCATCCTGAAGAAAACCTGCTTGATAGCCAACCTCAGGCATTCAAGAGAAAGAGAACATGTTCTATGAATCTGTCACTTCCTTCATTTGAGTCAGTGGCAATACTGTGTTATGGTGCTTTACAAAGTTGGCGTTGTAGTGGCTGTGTCATTCTTCACATAAGCAAATCTTATCTGTGGTTACTTGTCTCCTGCCTTTGAGCAGCATGTAGAAGTTGAGTGAAAGGCCAGCCCCTTCCTCATCTGTCCCATCCTCTAAGCTTGGGGAAAAAGGGATGCTCCGATTGGTCCTATTGAAGCACTATTGGAAAGTGCCTGGATAGGATATCCCTTCAAGGAGTTCAGATTCAGGACTTGGCACCACTGGCAAATTACTCTGCTCCTCCTGTATGGCGCCTTCACAGTGACCTCACATTTCTCAGCAGCCTCAGAACACCTGCAGCACATGCTCTGAGTCTGTACCACTCTCAGGGATCTTCCCCTACCCTGGCCTGTACTGCAGAGTTAAACAGGGAAATCCCAGTCAGTCCTTACGGCTCTCCCTGCAGATGTGCATCACCTGGTCTAGCCCAGCTTCAGACAGAGGCTGATAAAATGTAGGGGAAAACCTCCAAAACACCTTTTCTGGAAGCTCCAGAGCACTCAGAGTGCTGCTTCTCATAAGTACTTTGGGAAGTTGATGCCAGAAATCTTGTTAGGCAAGAAAGAGGGTTCAGTGTTCTCTAGACTGGTATGTTTGCCCAAAAAAGATTGTAAGAAATCAACCTGGCTGGAGGGGCTTATCATGGCATCTTCAGGGGATTCCAGTCAAAATGCAAGCTGAGTTACAGGAACTGTTTAGACAGAGCAGCAGTTTGGCAGCTCAGGCTTCTCTCAAAGATACCATGCTATAAGCTATAATAATTACTCAATCAAAGCCACATTAACCTGGTCTTTAATTCTGGAAGAAGGAACACAGTCCATTTTCCTGAGTTGTTTGTTTGTTTGTTTTTGTTTTGTTTTTGTTTGGTTGGTTTTTGTTTTGTTGTTTGTTTGTTTGTTTTAATATTGCAGCTGAGGTCAGATTTGTGTTCAACCAGAGAGGTACAGAGGCCAGAGGAGCTGACCATTACCAAAATGACAAAGGAAACAGATTATTAGAAAAGTGGCCAAACAACATGTTTTTGTCTGATCTTCTTATTCTTTGGTTCCTCTGATGTTTCATCTTAACAGATTTTCCACAAGGCCATCATAACAATTATTTTACTGATCAGTAGTGAATATCAGAAGGATGTGCATTAACATTCTTGCAAGTGATGTGTAGCATTTCTGTTGTTCATATGCATTCTGGTAATGTACTAACGAACTTTGAAACGTTTTCAAGTATCTGTACAAGTCATTATTTCTATGAAATTTATCATAGAATCATTGAGCATTTGGAGTCAGAAAAGACCTTAAAGATCATATGGTTATAATCTGTATCCGAGATTAGAATTCTCCCGAGGTCATCCTTCATTTAACTTGACTACAAAAAAGAATCTCAGTTTTCTTAGTCCAATGCCCGTGGAAAGTGACAACAGCGCTCCTTTCTTCCGTCAGCCATGCTGCGGAGGAGGCGGTGGCGTGCAGCGCACTTTTCCCGCTGCTATTTGGGAACGCTCCTCCTCCGCTGGGCGCAGTGCGGGGCGGGGGCCAGGGGGGGCCAGGGGCTGCCCGGGGCTCCCCCCGGGGCTCCCCCCGGGGCTCCGCCGGGCCGGCAGCCGCTGCCCCACAGGGGCTGTGACAACATTCAGCGCCCCGCGGAAATATTACTAAACCCCCGCTCTACGCGACGGTCCCGACCCGGCCCCGGAGGGTAGGACGGAAGCCGCGCCGCNCCCGGCTGTTGCATTGTGCCGGTCTGGGGTGCGGTAAAAGCACCCGTTTGCCCCTTTGGCTCTGCTTTCGGAGCTCTGTGATAAAGGGGTGCTCTCCCTCCACCTCTCCATCCGGCGCAGGTGGAGTTGCGGGGCCCCGCGCTGCTGCCGCCCCCCACTCGCTGCTGCGGCTCCCTCACCTGCCGCAGCAGCCACCGCTTTCGTTGGGGAACCCACCCGGCTGTCTCTCAGTGTGGCTTTTAGCTGTACTGAAACAGCTTTTTCAAAAGGGCCTGTATTGTTCCGAACCGCTTCAGTCGCAGAGCAGTTTGATAGACTTAAATTATTAAAGACCAGCATACGTCGCCGTGTTACTTGAATCTCAGTGTTAAAAACCTACTGGTACCTTCAAGTTTTTGTTTTTTAAAGTATTGATCCCAAAATACACGTTGGCTCACTTCAAAAACACTTGGAAATGCAGAAACTGTCATTCCTGGTTTTTTCAGGTGTCATTTCCCTTCCTGTTGAGACTTATCTTTGTCTTTGGTTTTGACAGCACTATATGCAGAAGTAAAATCTTTTGTGTGTTTCTGTTTTCCACATACCTAAAGAAACATTTTTCCTGATGGAAAATGGTCATGTAGTTGCTTGCTGCTGCCCGTTCCACTGAGATGCAGGTCCCTATTGGCACATTTGGTTTGCATTTTTTATGTCCCGCTTAGTATAATTTGTTCATTTGGCTGTATTGGAACACGTTGGTCATTACCTCCCTTCAAGTCACTGAAGTGACTCCCCTGGGCTGACTCAACAGTGCCTCTGAATTTTGTGGAGCACACATACCTGTTTGGTAAAGTATCTTCTGCTTATTTCAAAAATATCAGTGGGAACATATAACAATTCTTTTTTTTAGTATTCTTTCCAGGTTCTAAAGAACGTCATTAGAAGTACCTCGAGCTTGTTGTGATTCTTCATTAAAGATCAGTCAGCTGTTTAACTGACTAGTTAGCCAGTTCTGTCTTTATTAATGATAGAACAATGCCAAAATAGTCTTCTTTACAGAAATGCATGACATCAAATTGCAATAAGCTTTTGTGCCTTTTTTTCCCAGTTTAATTGATTTTGAGAAAATAGTTTGATTTTAGAGCCTCTTACTTACATTACTTCCCTGACCAGCATTAGTTATATTCCTGTCTTCTGTGTAATAATTTGCTTTTCAAGTGGTTATTCTGATTATTTTGTTAAACCCTCTGGAAATCTAATGCAGTATCCTTTATAGCATCTGTACTTTTGAAAGTTTAGCCCTCTGTTAAGACTTGCATCTCAGTAATAATTGACTAATGTGCAATACCCATTGCTGATTGCTTAAAAATGATGAGGTATTCTAATTTCTCAGGGACCTGTTAGGTGTTTCTATTGAGTAACAGGAGAATCAGCTATAACCCTTGTCCGTTTACTCTGATACAAAAAAAAAAAAGTTCCGTTTTGACATGCAGAGATAGGTTAATATTTAATGATGATAAGCCCCATGTTTCTTACAAAATAATCATCTGCAATAGGAAGCCCTTATGGCCGATGGCAGTTCTGCTGACTGACATAACTGGAAGTTTCTACCTACATGACAATTACTGAGCTTGTTACCAGGCTGTTTTCATCACTCTGTTCATTACAGTAATAGTATATTTTTCATTCTTTCTATTAGCAGTCATAGGATTATGAATGGAAGCTAACTTCAAATCTGTTTAGTCAGAAGTTTCTCCTCTCCTCTAAAACCTTCTGGGGACTCCTCTACTGGTGATAACTCTTTGCGTCTTCCTGTAGTGTAGATTAAAGTAAATAACTCGAGTGTTACCAGGCAATGTTCAAGCTAATTGCACTAGTGGATATTTACTTGATATTAAATCACCTGCCACTGTATTCACAGAAAATAGTACTCCCATACTCACATCTGGTTTAATTTGGGAGCAGAAAAAGCATAACCTGAGAGAATTAATAAGAAAGTTCATCAGCAGTTCATCTTTCTGATACAATTTGGTCCTTCATTGGTAGAGGTGCTGTGAAGAGTTTGTTTAAGCAAAAGAAAAAAACAAAACCAAGTTTCATTTTTTACTTAACTGTGTACAATGGCATCATACCATTCTCCACCAAAAAAAAAAAAAAAAAAAAAAAAAAGGCACGTTCTTAGGAGATTATAGCCATAAGCAATTATAACAATAGTTCTGGAGAAATCATTCTGCCATATTAAATGGACTTGGCCTGGATTTTACCATTATTCAGTATGAGGTGGAGGCAGACAGTGGGGAACAACTAAATGCAACCAAGTTTTCTTTGGAAAATTATATGGACTGAAACTCTTAAGACATGGGCAGCTGCCTGGACATGTACATTTAACCAGACTTAAAAAACTGGATGATCCCTCTAGTTTCACAGTAGATACTGAACCTGGGAAATTCCTCTAATAACAACAACAAACAAAAAACTCCTTGGCTGTGAGAGCTGCAGGATGCTCCTGATGTCCTTCTTCATTGGCATTACAGCTTCTAGTATGTCAAACACCTGTGGAAATGTGTGTAGTATCTATCTAAAAACATGCTCATTTCAGTATTAAGAGATGACTCGTGTGCTCGAAGCTCACACAGAGCAATTAAAAGGTGAGTAGGCAGTGTACAAAACTGGATGCAAATGGTGTCATTCAGGCTTTACCTTTGAGACATAGGCCTGATGTTAAAGCAAAAACTTGTAAACAGCCTAAACTCAATTATGCTGCCCTATATATTCTATAGCAACATAGAATTATATTTATTCTTACAGAATGTAATTACTCAATAATTATAGATAATTTTGTCAAGCCACCTACAAGGAAGTGTTAGTTACAACATTCTTGGACTGGTAAATTGGTAATTTTTGCACTGGAAATCAGTAATTCTGGGGTGCCTAATTGTTTATCGCACTCAAGAAGCTGGATTTCTTTTTTTAAATTCTTTAGTTTATTCTGCGTTATGCAGTTTGCTCATTAGTACCAAAGGCTTTTTAGCTCTTTAAGTATTTATTTAAACTATGTTGTTTGTCCTGTGGCAGTGGGTGCACAGGCCAGTGGTTAGGACATCCTGACTCTGGTCTCAGTTTGATGTGCAGAGGGTTTATACCTTGTACGCAAACTTACTCGCATGCCTACTACTCGGTGAGTTCTGCAGCATTTTCTGAAGCTGCAGAAGATATATAGTTTTACATTTAAATTTTGTTTTCCTTTTTGCCTAGAATGATATGCTTTCCCTTGTTGTAAGCATACCTAGGTCATCCAGGAAATAGTAAAGTCTGTGACTTTTATGGGGTCATTTGATTGCCTAGAAATCAAAGTTTGTGACCTTTTGGAAATGATAATCTTTGTACTCCAGAGTAAAGTGTGTGTACTTGTGCTGTGAGTAGCCTGCTGCCTCTCCAGATAATCCTGTTGTCAGGAGTCTGCCACCTGCCATCTGTCCTCTTGGCTCATCAGTTTTCAAGAAATCAAATACTGAACTTCACAAGTTTTATGTTATTACATTGGGAAGTTGAGGCTTTGCTCAACGTACAGAACTTTGCTAATTCCTTAAGTCTGGAAACAAAGAGTAATTAACTATAGACAATCTGTGGAAGCAATATACCAAGAAAAGCAGTGAAAATTAGAAACTCCTCACTGTTCTCAAGTGGTCTGACATGTCCTTTTTCTTGCCACTCTGGAGTTATTTTATTTAAGACTTGGCTGTAGTTTCTAGGCTTTCATTCTGGGGTTGCGCTTATTTTTACAAGCATTACCTGCAGATATGCTGGAAATTATCTTTTGCCCAGTCTGCTTAGTTTTTCTGCTACCTCTGGTGCTAGCCAGTCTTGGGACAAGGTTATGATTTGGTTTATTTTAAACTCTGCATATAGTGCTATAGAAATAACAAATATTTCTTAATAATTAACTTAACTTACTTTCTTAAATGTTTAGTGTAGTTCTTGTGTTGTGATGAGGAAAAATTCTCTGAACTGTGGAAGTGCTGCTTTTTGTTTGTTTTGTTTTTAAAAATAGAAAACATTAAAATAGACATCTTGGAAATCTTTTAACATCCCAAGTTTTTAGATATATATATATATATACACACACACACACATTGCTGTCCAGGTAGCATGTTCACTTAAGGAGATAAGTCTAGAATAAGTAATACTTGAGGTTGTACTGATTTAAAATTAGAGAAGACAGCAGGAGTTCTGTTCTAGAAGTTGTGTGCCACGTTTTGTTACTGAAACCCAGAGATTGGGACAGAAAGTCAGTTCTGTTAAAACAAACAAAACCTCATTCAGAATATCTGAATTTTGTATCAACAGAATCCAAAAACTCACACAATCGTGAAACAATTGCTTGCGGAAGGAAATGCCGGAGAACTGCAGAAATACTTTGGCTCCCGGATGGAGTTTGGCACAGCAGGGCTCAGAGCTGCCATGGGAGCAGGGATTTCCCACATGAATGACTTGACTATTATCCAGACAACCCAGGTATTGTGTTCAGCACTTTAACTCACTTAACTGGTTGTGTATGTGAATGGAAGGGCCTCACTTATGGCAAGCAAATGAGTATTGTATGGAAGTACAAGTTGTCTCCTATTCTTCCAGTTTTCAGAAGTAATTCAAATTATAATTATTAGCCGAGTGCTGATCTGTGAAAACAAGCAGAGAGGAGCTATTAAACCATTAAAAGAAGTTAGTTTCTGTGTTTGATTTGCAGTTTAATTTATACACAGCTGCAGTTAAGCTGAAGTGTTACAGTTAGTGCTGCTGAAACGACTACAAGAAAACCCAAAGGTAGCCAACATTAGGATAAGCTTTGTGTGTGCTGGGCATGGGTTTACATAAAGACAATGAAGGTATGTATACATACATGGATCCTAAAGTAGATCTACTTGAGGAAAAAACCCACAACCTTGAATAACTGGAGCGGTGATGTATCATATGCTAAAGAGATGTCATTATTAAGCATGAGATTCGGTTAAAAACCTGAAATGTTGGCCAGCTGTTCTCTTCCTCATGGGAGACCTAAGACATGTGAATCATTTCTCAAAACCTGCGATTTGGAGTAATTGTGTTACCTGTTCCTTTTTGGAGTTGGTTCTGATATTTTAAAAAGTACTTAAGTGCTGTCCAGGTTTGCAATATTGATTTGAAGGTTCCTGGTATTTCTTGGTGTTTATTGGTCCTGGACAAGCTGAATCCCAGAGCAGGTCAGTGAGATGCTATGTGTGCTCAGCTTCCTAAGACATTGGCATCTTAGCAATTATCTTAATGCTGTGATAAATCAAACATCAAGATGGGGTTAATGAGATGGATTTGTTGTTGTCTTTAGGGATTTTGCAGATACCTTGAGAAGAATTTCAGTGACCTGAAAAAGAGAGGAGTTGTCATTGGGTTTGACGCTCGTGCTCATCTTTCCAGTGGAGGTAGTAGCAAAAGGTACTTACACTTTGTATTTAGTATTTTGTAGATGCTTTGTGTGATTCATGATGGATTTCTATATATTTCAACTGTATTTTCTTTCTGTAAAGTGAATTAATATGTGGGATTTACAGTATTCTTACATACTGGTAATGCCAAGGCAGTTGTTAGAGTTGTGCTTTGTCTATTGGGAGTAGTGAGGGAACACATTTAAATTGGGTCTGTATAATAATTGAGATATATTGATAAGTGGTGGTGTTTGCTGTCAGGATTTTATAATTGCGTTAGGATAGGAGTTTCTGGAAAGCTGTGAATTGTGGGAAACTAATTGGCAAGAAAATGAATATATTCCCTAGGTATCTTTTCTTCCTGTTTAGGTTTGCAAGACTTGCTGCCAATACCTTCATCAGTCAGGGAGTTCCAGTTTATCTATTCTCTGATATAATACCAACTCCCTTTGTGGTAGGTTTTTCTGTTATATCTTTTTTATGTACTATATTTATATACACACAAATTCTGTCAGATACTTTGCATTACTTATATTAAGGATAAGTAAGGATAATTACACAAACCAATTCTTACTTATTAAGCTCTTCCTTATAGTTGTGTACTTATTTAGCTATGTATAGTTTACAACATTCATAGCAAAAGAATGGATTTTTACCTTTTTTGGTTTTGTTTTGGTTTTTTTTGAGGGGAGGAGGGGCAAGGGCCTCCAAGGGTATTGAATCTGAAATAGCAAGTTGTTGGAGTGCAGTGATGTTTTGCCAGAAGAGTTGTTGGATTGTATCCACGATGCCCCCCCATCAGAACACCAGGTGTCTCCAGAGCAGTGCAGAAAAGCCCTGCTCTTGGCCCTTGTACTAAAAGCAATAATTTCTCCTATACCAGTTGCTCCAGTGAGCACTGCAAACAGAACACAGTGGTACAAAGACTTTCTTCATAGCATTCTTATACTGACACAATTTTTTGTAGATTTAGGGTCAAATTCTTCATAGTGCAGCTTAAAGTGGTTACAAGAACTGCAGTTGATTGCATTTCACTACTAAAAAACGAGTCGAATAAATACAAATTGGACCTGTGTTCATGAATAGTACTTTATTTTTAATTCACTCCATCTCTTTTGAGCTAATTCATAAGATCTCTCTCCAAAACAATTCTCTTCTGAACACCAATGGAGTAGTTGCTCCCCAGGCTGCTCCCAAAAGCCAGGATGGACGAGATGCTTGAGCTGCAGTTGTCTGCCCCACGCTGATTTCTGTCATTACCCCAGCAGACTTGGCACCCTCTAAGTCATGCATACTAAGACTTGCATACCTCAAGTCATTCTACAGTAGGCAATGCGTGCATCTGGCTTCATTCTAGAAATACCCCACCCTAGAGATTCACAAAGCATCTGGAACAACATTAATAACATATAAATGGAAAATGCACAAGAAAAAACAAGGGCTAAAGTTGTGCCACATGGAATCTAGTGGAGCAAGTACTGTTTAGCTTTTGCTTTAGGAGGTCAGTGTGTAGGAATCACATCATGACTTTTCATTCAGCACTATGAAAGTGTTATATATGCATGAATAATATATAACATGTTGCACATTTTACTTCAAGTAACTTTCTCTTGTTACAGCCATACACAGTAACTCATCTGAAGCTTTGTGCTGGAATTATGGTTACTGCTTCCCATAATCCAAAACAAGACAATGGTTACAAGGTATTCCAATGTGATCTATTTTCTGGCTTTTTTTTTTTTTTTTTTTTTTCCCGTGGAAAGAAACTAATACAATTGTATATAGTTCCTATCATGGTATAGATTAATTACTAGTCTCTGTCTCTCTTATCTCTTCTATGTATTTAAAGCTAGTATCATGTTAAATTGATAATATAATTCAAATCTTTGCTCTAGAATGCAGGATGCCATTGTAATCTGCTGTCCATTGAAAATAAAACACAGCTCAATTGCCTGTGCACCAGTTGTTCAATAGCTGGGCAGTCACAGATTGTTTCCAGAATACAAAAATGGTAGTAAATGACTGGGCCTTTTTTTGTGTTTCATTATGGATCTTGATGTATTTTGATAAAATTAAGCTGCTTTTTTAAGATAGAATAAAAATGGGATGTAAGAAGAAACACTGAGAATATGAACAGAGTACTTTGGGTATACCTAATCCTAATTCACTATACTACTGTAGTGAATGCACTGCACTTTAAGCAACAAAAAACTTAACAAATCTATCTTATAAGATTAATGATCAAATACTTATTTATCTTTTTTTATTTAGGTTTACTGGGAAAATGGGGCTCAGATCATTTCACCTCATGACAAAGGAATTTCTCAGGCTATTGAGGAGAACCAAGAACCGTGGCCTCAGGCTTGGGATGACAAACTGATTGACAGCAGTCCACTACTTCATGATCCATATGCCATGGTCAATAAGGAGTATTTCAAAGACATACAGAAACAGTGCTTTTACAGGTGACTGGTGTTAATTCCTTTAAGAAAACAGGATATTCCATCTAGCATGCTAGCAGGGCAGTTTAAACTGATGGAAGTGAGTGGCGACAATCCTGTCATGACCCAGTTCTGCTTGTGCCTTTTTGTCATCTTTTGTGGTAGCACTGGCAGCTGTGTGGTGGTGTAGTAAGCCATTTCATAAAGCTGTCCTGACAGAAGTCTAACCCAATAAAGTGAGCAAATTTCTGGTGATATCAACTCCCTGTATTTTCATGGCCACACATCAGCCAAGTGTCACAGCAAGACTGAGGCTGCTGGAGGCAAACTGGCATGGACAGCCCACCAGCCTTAAAACAGGATTCTGAAAGAGACAGTGAACCAGGTTGTTAAGTCAATTCAGGACAAAGAAGTTCTTGCTCTGTCATTCCAGTCTTGTTTTTGCTCTTGGTAGCCTTGAGTGCCTTACAACAGCCTATCTCTATCACTTTCTCAGTAAAATCTTTACTCAGCAAAATCAAGGGGATGTTTCTCTTGGTGATTAACAGTTAGAACTGATTTATGTAGTAGATGAGTATCAACCTTTTAGATCTGCTTATTTTATGTTGAAATTTTAACCACCAGTAACCATGTTCTTACTGTTGCTGAAAACAATCAGGAGTCACTAAAAAGCTGGGGCTATTAAACTGCTTTTTCAGAATTGGAATTAAATTTCTCCTTAGGTTTTCGCATGATTTTAGGTATGCCCAACACTTTTTACTTCCTGAAACTTAGTGTGCTGAAATTGGGCAGGCTGCTGTTGACTCACCGTGTTCACAGTCTTTGGGGGTGGTTGAAATGCTGGAGTTGGGGATGAAGAGTCCCTTTAGTCAATTGTATTTGTTTTTCACTCGCCTTCTTTGGGATGTGTAGAGTGTAGTGTCTTTCTTACTCCAGTGATTTGCACATACCAGGATATCGGATGCCAAGAGTGAAAATTCTACAATTTTCAAGCCATTGCTTTTAAGATCTGACCTCCTTTAATTCATAATTTTAACAGTGATGTAGAATACTGAGTTGTATCTGTTTCCAAACATAGTCCATTGTGTGCAGAACATCTTCTATGTCCAAGTTTACAATTAACCTGTTTTATTTCAGGAATATAAACAAGGAAACAAACCTGAAATTTGTCCATACTTCTGTGCATGGCGTAGGACATAAATTTGTGCAGTTGGCATTCAAGGCATTTGACCTTAGCCCTCCTTTTGCTGTTCCGGAGCAGAAAGATCCTGATCCAGACTTTCCCACAGTGAAGTATCCAAATCCTGAAGAAGGCAAAGGTGTTCTGGTAAATAGATTTTTTTTTTTTTTTTAATAGCTGTGATGTCTTTCAGTGTTTTTCTTTTTGCCAGAAGTCACAACTGTAGGTATTGGTGGAAGGTCTATTTTTAATCTGTTTCATAGCCTTACATTTAGTGAAGAGTTAGCTGGTATCCTTTCATTGACATAACCCTCTTTGAACCAGTCAGGTAGTAATTAGCTATAAATTTCAACCACTTTGTGCTCTAACAGAATGGGCAGGGGGACAAAGTGATAGTTAATTAAAAAAAATAAAATAATAATGAAAATCTTCTCAGTTGTTTTTGGAAACCTTCTATTCTGTCTTGACACAACACCAGGAGGGGGCAGAAGTCCTGACAGTTGATTAGAGTTTCTGCTACTATTTCTGTTACACTCTGTTATTGAATGATCCCATTAAATCAGGTAGATTTTAAGTTGGGCTACAGAAGTGGAATGATGTAGGTAAAGTTAAATGTCCTGACTATATTCTTCTGCTGCCAGGCTAGAGGTTTTTGGATTTCTTGAGAGACACATAATGATGTTGGGTGTTTGAGATTAAATAAATTGGGAAAATTATTTAAAACCAATAAAGAAAGTGAAAATATTATTTGGGAATTTTAATGCTCATCTGGTTCTGCTTGCCACTTTTCCAGACATTGTCTTTTGCTTTGGCTGAAAAAGATGGGGCACGAATCATTTTAGCAAATGATCCTGATGCTGATCGACTGGCAGTGGCAGAGAAACAAGAGAGGTATGGTAATAAAGTAATGAAAACCACTGATATTTTTTACTCCCAAGGTTAGGCTCATTTGGAGGATTCTGGCTACTTGTGTTGCAGAGGAGGAATAGTCACAGTAGTAATTTTTTTGATTGAAAACACACAGAAATGTGAGAAGACTGTATGATGCAGAGCACAGTAGGGGCAGGATATGAAATAGGGATCAATATTAGAGAGTGTACAGGAGCCTGAGTAGGTAGTTGACACTTTGCTGTGTCACAGTGCTGTAGTTTAGGCATGCACAGAAGCATGTGTGAATTGTTGTTATTGTGCTATACCTTCAAAGGTAGGTTTTCATTTGGATTTTTGTCACGTAAGACTAGTAAGTATTTTTTCTTTCTAGGTATATTAAACAATAACTTGGTTTCAGGAGGAATCTCTATGGTTCCTTGATTATCTCGTGCTCTTTAGTATGAGTGTCTTCTTTCTCAAATTCTGCTAAACCAAACATTTTACTAATCATTAGATGATTTGTGCCTCTCTTGCTCAATTTCCCACTTCTTTACATAATGTTACATATTTGCATTTTACCTTAAGGTTTTTCACAGTTTGGTACTTCTGGGTGTAGTCATTTGTACTCTCCCCTTCAAGAACCACCTATATGTGCAATATTTATCTTTGCATACCCAGTCAAAGAAGGGGATCACAAAAGGTAAACTTGCTCAGTCAGGGGCTTACCATGAATTGTTCATATTCATAAAACATAACCTAGAGTTCTGACTCAATATGGCTGTCCCCTTATTTCATGCCCTCTGGTATTCTCTACTTGTACAATTGTTTCCATTTCTGTATTGTGGTTTTATCTGATGAATAAAAGAACTCTGAAGTTCAAGCACTTGGTATCATATCTACAAATAGTGATGTTTCTCTTTTATCTACCTTGATAAATCAGAAACTGATCTGAGCAGTTAGAAACTATAAATCCTAAGTAAAAATAAACTTCAAGATTTTCAGCTTAGAGAAGAGGAAAAAAAAAATCTGCTGCTGGGCCAGCCCATATGAATTCTTGCTGCATGAGAGCCAGAAGAGGGATGTAAAATTATGGCAACAGTCTTTGGTACCCAAGGGATGATGTGAGCATATTCTAGATTTCCTTAGTTGTTGTGGATGAATTAAATAGTTGAATCTGTATCAGACAGATTTCAAAAGTCCAATAAAAGGAGACAGTGCAAATACCTATTTTGCTCAACAGATAACCAAAAAAGCTGAAGTAGTAGCTTTAAAAGTGACAGTATTTTCTTTAGGGATTTGGGGTGCATTTAAATTCATTAGCCTCACAACGTGAGCTAAGGAGGTTTCTCTGCCTTTGGAAGAAGAATAGTTTTATGTGGACACTCTGTGTATCTTGGACAGTGTTAGTTGGAAGGTTCATATTTCAGTGGTTTTGGTCTGTGCCAGCCTCAGTTGGCAATTCAGCATTGAGGAAAAGGTATAAAAAGTTTCAGATTATGCTAGTTATGATGAGTTGAAACAAGAATGCAAAATCACTCATGCTTTTTGTCTGAAAACTTGGAGCTACCAGAAGCTTGAAGAGGGGTGTTGTATCCATTACCAGTGAGAGCATGGTGCTCTCATTTCTGCTACCTCTACACTCGTTGTTTAGCCAGTCTTAGTCGTCTCCTAACTTCCAGTCCTGCGTCTTCTCAGACTTCTGCCATAGCTTTTCAAACACTAATCAATTATTAATATAGGCTTCTACAGTATCTGTACTTCTTCTTTGACAGAACCTCCTGCTAGAGCACACTCTCTCAGCACTCTTACACTAAGTTGCTGCTGTGCATTGCTTTGTGCCTGTTGGCATCAATAAATGCAGGACAACTGAGTCTGCTTCTCTTTCACAACAGGTACTGTTTCTGTAGGTCTTGGTTTTGTTAGTTTGGAAGTGTCTGTCTCCTTTTGTGACTGGGAATTCTTTGACAATTTTGACATTTGTCTGTCTTTTTTTCTTCATTTTTTTCCTGTTCTAGCTACACATCAATATTAATCTTTCTTACCCATTTAAGATTTTTTCCCAATCTTCCTGATGACTAGTTGATGTATTTGTGATTAAATTAAAAGTATTTGTCACTAGGTCAACTAAAAATACTGATCACTGGAGAACTGTATTTTTGTGTCTTTGTGCTTGTCTTAAACACTAAATTTCTAATTTGTATGCTGAACATTTTTGTTTTACTTAAAATATTTTGGAAATAATCACTGTTTCATCTTTGGATAACTGCAAAAGCGTATGTGTATGATGGAGAAGAAAGGTAACAGTTTCTGAATGCTTTGGGAGAAGAATTTTTTTGTTTGTTCATTATGAACACATGATACCTCGTTACTGTTATTTGGCAGTGGTTTATTTGTTAATATTCATTTATAGAAGAACCAACTTTTTTTTTTTTTTTTGCCCCCTGTATTATATTATCCTTTGAATTCATGTACTTTCTGATTTTTGGGTTTTTTTTTTTGTTGTTTCTAGTGGTGAATGGAAAGTGTTTTCTGGAAATGAACTAGGAGCTCTTTTAGGCTGGTGGATCTTCACTTGCTGGAAAAATAACAGTAGGGATACTCGTGCCATTAAAGATGTCTACATGTTATCCAGTACTGTTTCTTCCAAAATCCTGAGAGCAATTGCACTAAAGGAAGGTTTTCACTTCGAGGTAAGCAACATGTTACATATTATTCCATGTTCTTTTATTAGCTTTCCTAGAAAGTGTCATATGCTTGTAAAACATTGCTTTTCTTTTCAATGCCTATGATTTCTCCTCATTGCTGTAGGAAACACTGACAGGTTTCAAGTGGATGGGCAACCGTGCCAAACAGCTCATGGACCAGGGGAAAGCAGTTCTTTTTGCATTTGAGGAAGCTATAGGTAGGAGACAAAATGTTACATTTTCATATCTTGCAAAATAGTGAAAATAGAACTGCTGCTAAAAGTGACAGAATTGCAGAGAATCACAGAATGGGCAGGGTTGGAAGGGACTGCTGGAGGTCGTTTGGTCCAACCTTCCTGCTCAACAGGGCATCCTAGGGCACATTACACAGGATTGGGCCCAGGTGGTTCTTGAATATCTCCAGAGGATATTCTGCAATTTCTCTGGGCAACCTTTGCCAGCACTCTGTTAGTGTCTCAGTAATGAAGTAAAATGTAAACAAAGAAAGTAAAAATGGCAACATAAGGGTGTCCTTCATATAATGAGTGTATTTCCAGTGAGTAACAGATAATTATCTATTTGGTTAATTGATACTAGTGGTTAAAACCTTTGTATCTCTGCTTAGCACAAAGTTTGTGAGCTAGGAGTATATCTCTACAATAACATGGCTATTCAGATTTGGACTGCAAATTCTGCATAAACAGTTTTAAAAAAGAAACTAATGCGTTTTTCAGACTTGAAGTTGAGGGTTTTTTTATCTGACAGATTTACAGTCAGTGTAAATGTGAATAAAATAAAAGCTACTCCAAATTACATTTGTAAACTGGAAAGCCATGGTTGAAAGCCACAAATGAAAGCTAATTCATGAGGAGGTAATTGTAAAGCTGTAATGCTATTTAAGCATCTCAGTACCTGAAAACCAGAGAAAATGTGACTATTTTCACAGATAATTATCAGTGTTACCTTACACAACCGTATAAAGTAATCATGTTTGAGACAGTGCTATACTTGGATTGTTCCTGCAGTGAAAGCTCCATAAGGACCTGGGAGCATGTGGCACTGATATGATGTAGGTCTCTGTCTTGAAATTCCATTAAATACCTTGATTATTAAAATTAACACTGATTAGAAGATACATTTTTTTTCTACTTTTGGGTTGACTCTAAAATGTCTGTACTATGATAATGTGCATTTCCCCTTTCAAAGATGTTGGCTAACCTTCCCTCCCCATCCTATTTCCTGTTAAAAATGTGTCAAATTATATCTGATGTTCCTTGTTTAGGGTATATGTGCTGTCCTGCTGTTCTGGACAAAGATGGTGTCAGTGCTGCTGTTATAACTGCAGAGATGGCCAGCTTTTTGGCAACCAGGAATTTGTCTTTGTCTCAGCAGCTCAAAGCTGTCTATGATGAGTGAGTTCAATTTTAATTTTTTATTTTTCAAATTTTCTCAGTTTCACATACTGGAATTAATAGGGACTCAGTAACAACCTATAGTTTATAAAGAAATAAAATGTGGATGATTGTACTATTAAAACAATTCTGTGCTAATAGTAATCTTCCAGAAAGTGTTCCTCCTTGTGGTCATGAATATACTTATGACTTTGTTTTGTGTTGTTTTAAGGTATTTTAAACATAATAATAACTACCTTACTAATTCTCTATTAGTTAATGAGATCTTTGTGATGTTTTCCTTTGCCTGTCTGAAAGGTTTTTTTTTTTCCTTTTGGGAAGTTCTCCACTTAGGTCTTTTTACAGAAGATTGGGCAGGGTTTTGGGCAGCTGTATTGCTGAGCTGTAGAGATCATAGTGCTTCTTGCTGCTTAAATGAGCCAGACACACAAAAATGTTGATGGCAGAATGGGTGTAAGTAGCTCTGCCTTATTTATGCTATACATAAAAGCCAGCTTGCTTCTGTCCTTGCAGGGCTACTTATGATTAAATTAATTCTGGCTGGCTCTAAAGGTAGGCTTTTATTGTATTATTCTGTCTCTTTTTTTGATAGATTATTGTTGTTGAGTTTTGGTTCTCCTTTTCTCTTTCTGCTCCTGATTAATGAGATTTGAGCTGATTATGCAGAAGTGCTGTGACTGGCCATTACTCTTGGCTATATACAGCTGGGTATCCCTCTGAGAGCTTTTAATATGAGGCACTACTTTTTCTTTTGTTCTTTTTTAATGGGTTCAAAGAAATCAATAGCAAAGATGAATATTGAATTTCATGGGGCAGGGAGTGGTTTTTGTGAAGGTTTTGGGTTGTTTGTTCTAAAGGAGGGAGCAGCACAGGCTGTTTGATACTTTCCAGCTCTTCATGTCTCATAGACACTAACAAGGGAGTGTGGAACTTGCAAAGAAACTCATGGAAAACTCCAGCCTTTGTGCCGCTTGTTTTGCCAATCCTGAGTTCTCATTTGTGTGGCATTAGCCATGCTTGTTTCATCATCTCTTTTGGAAGGAATCAAGTGGCAAAGACTTGCTGACACTGCATAGATAAATTGTGTGATATAAAAGCATGAAAGAGGAATTCATACCTAGAATGGCAGATACAGCATCTGATGGGAGAATTCCCTTAAATGCTACTAACTGGACGTGCACATTCAAGAACTATTGAATATTCAACCTCTGAATTGTGGTTATGGGGTTTTTTTTAATACTAATAACACCGGCTTTAGACTGACCTCAGAATATTTGACTGAGTGGAATTGAGCTGTGCCACAGTGCTGCTGCCTATGTAGCTACTGAAGAGGACTCTGAGCTGCTTTAACATAAAAGCAGGCTGTAAGATGTCACTGCACATAGTCACTCTGTGGTAAAGCTACAGATAGAGGGAAGGTTACAAATCTGCCCTATTAAACTGCTCTGTTTGATAATGGGCTGGAAGGAGGGTTCTTGTTTTGGTTTGGGTTGTTGTTTTGTATGTGTCTGATTTTTGTTTGTGGCTAATATAGGGTTTTCTACTTCTTAGTACTTTACTTTTTTGTGAGATTTGTCTTGTGAGTTACACTTGAAGCAGAAGAAACTCTATTTTGTACTTTGGAAATATAGAAAGGGAATCTGTCTCAAAGTAAATGCAGATCAGGAAAAAGACATGGTCCTAGTAGGCTTATCTCTTCTTTCAGACACAGGATAGGCTTTTGTTAATTCCCTTACTGAATTCTTAAGACTAATTTAACTACTATTAGCCTTCAAGGTGTCCATTTAGGTAAAAAAGGACAAAATAAAAGTAAACATGATCCTGTATAAGAAGGCACTCAGATTTCTAATGTGAACATCCTAGTACTAATGAAGATTCAGCCCCTCAGATTTGCACTGCCATCAAGGATATTTATCAAGTCTTGATCTGTAGCAAGAGCTCACTTGAACAGCCAGTCCAGGCTTGTATGTTTTTCAACTACATGCTATTTTGAAAAGTCAGTGTTACCGGGTCATTTGTCTTTGATGCATCACATTACCTGGCAAACAGGTGAGCTAGAGACACAACATTCAGAACAGATTGGTTTAGTAAAAACGCTTTAATGGGAGAGTAGAAACACTTTAATGAAGTGTGATTGGAAAAAGCAGTCTAGAATTTGTTTTACTTAGAAAAGGTCAGCTGGAATCCACTCAAAGAAGCTATTAGATATAATCTCTTCACTTCCTATGGTGGTTAGAGCTCTTCAAGGCAATAATGGCATCTTTTTTTCTTCTGGTTTTGCTGTGAACTTTCTCAGTTTTCATCATTAAAAATAAAAGGCATCTGCACAGAAGCTTCTTTAAAGTATGTAAAATGAGATAATTAAGCTGTTTAGACCTTTTTAAAATTGTAAAGGCATGAACTGATGCTTCAGTTGGGTGAGCATGAATACAGAGTGTTGATTTTTGGAAGGTTGTATAACGTGTTTGGTGTACAACTCTTAGAACATTGCCTCTTGGATTCACTAATATTGTGTCTTCACAGATATGGCTTCCATATTACCAAAGCTTCATATTTCATCTGCCATGATCCTGAAGTTATTCAACAGCTTTTTGACAACCTTAGAAATTTTGATGGAAAAAACACATACCCAAAATCTTGTGGTAGATTTAAAGTTTCTGGAATAAGGGATCTAACTACTGGGTATGACAGCAGCCAGCCAGATCAAAAGGCTGTAAGTATCTTTCTAAATTACGTGTAAATCATGTGTGATGTATATACACAAACATAAAACATTCTGTGGAGAAACAGTAAACATATTTACATACTGAGTCATAAAATAAGTTAGATTGGTGGTGATTGTTTTGCCTTGCTGAGAGGAAGTGAAGCCAAGGAAGTGTTAGTGGTATATTTTTCTCTCCAAGATTGTTTGTTTGTAAAGGATGGTAGGAGGATTTTGCTGCCTTGCTACAGCAATCTGCATTGTTTTCTTGTGAGTGCAAGTTCAACTGTCTATTAAGATTAAGCTTTGGATTCTATATTTTTCCACAATTTCCATTTTCTTTGTTCCTGGGAAATGCCATCTCAGCTCAACTTCTATTAACAGTATAAGAATTGTCTAGCTTTTAAATGAGCTACCTAGCAGTGGTGCAGTTCTACCAGATTACAGGCTGAGGGCAAGGCTGTCCTTGTGGTCTCAAGACCACAATGTTGAAGAAAACAGAACTAAACTATAATTTTAGCTGGTGCTTTTATCATATTATCTAACATCAAGTCATGGGTTTATATATAGTTTCTTTCCAAGTTTAAAAAAAATATTCTTAATATTTCTAGATACTTCCTACTAGCAAAAGCAGCCAAATGATAACATTCACTTTTGCTAATGGAGGAGTGGCCACAATGAGAACAAGTGGGACAGAACCAAAGATCAAATACTATTCTGAACTTTGTGCACCCCCTGGAAACAGGTATTGTCACTTACAGAAGTGTTGTCACTTGCAGCAGTACATTCGGTGTAATAGAGTCTGTGTGGCTTTTTGGTATTGTTTTAGTGAAATAAGAGCTCTCCACAGTCAAGTAATATTACTAAAGTCATTTTAGTGAATGTATTTGTATAAAGCTTCAACTCTGCAAAATTTGTTGACACATTCTTGTCACTAAAATTTCTTTGAACTCAGTTTTGCATCCAGTGAAAACAATATCAGGAAAAATATTCCACCTTAAATAAGTGTTCTAATATATTTCAAACCCTTTTACATTTAGTAGTTATATCCTTAACTAGTAGCCTTGGAAATCATACAACCTTAAAGATAAATAGTTATTAACTTATATAATTAAATAAACTTTTTCACAGATGAAAAGTCATCTAAGAATACTGTTACAAGTATAAAAATTACACTTGTAATCACTTACATTTAGTAATAGAAGATCTGAACTCAGATTGGCCATTCTACTTTAGATTATATTGTGAGGTTGTTTCTTCATAGTCTTCATGCATATCAGTTGCAAGTGAACATCAGTGCATTGCCATAAGAAATCAAATATATACACTTTCAGCATTAATAGAAAATGCTTGTATAAAGCAATGCAACAGAGTTAAAAATTCCTCATACTAAAAATATACATTTTAGCTTTTCCATTATTTCACTGTCTTCTGTGATTTTTTGTTTTCCAGTGATGTTGAACAACTGAAGAAGGAGCTAGATGAATTGGTCAACGCTCTTGAAAAACACTTCTTTCAACCAGAAAAAAACAAACTTCAACGAAAGACTGAGTAAAATAGCAAAATTACTACCTTGATTGGCTTTTGCAGCATTAGAAGTGCATTATTTAAGAAGTTAAGGTTTTTTGGACCAAACATCTGAGAACTCTGACTATAAAGACTTTGAAGTACTTTTAAGAGTTATTTTGAGTACTCTTGGCTCTAGTATCTTACTTTGGAAGGAAAGTACTTTACCCTTAATGGACCAAAAAAACCCAATCAGTTGAACTAAAATCTTTATGAACTAAAAGTTGACTGCAAATGTATTTCAATCAAAACTTGTTTTAATTAAATGTAAGTGATATTCTGATATCTGAAACAGCCTGTTTTGTAGTGACTTATTTCTTTTATGTGGATGTAATCTGGTAACACTATGCAACTTTGTCTAGGTTTAGATTTGCAAAGCAAGTTCTTCTGTTAACAGGAAGTATTTAAAGCCTATGGTGAGATTTTGACAAAGTTGGGGCAGATGATTCAGAAGTAGTGAGCTTTCTTAGGGATTTTGGCCCTAAGAAGTAATAAATAAATGAGAAACTTACAGCAAATTTGTTGAATACCTATTTGCTGTGGGACTATATATCTCATATTCCAGACTAGAGATGCAAAGTGTACTAAACTGTCTTTGAATACCATGAACCCATTAAGATAGCATATCTACACACAATCCCTTTCTGTTGCCTCACTGAACTAAGCATAGTCAGTTCCATGCATAGCCCAGTTTTGGAGCTGCTCTCACGGTTTGCTGCCATGACTTGGTGCATAACTCTGCATGTCTGATTTAGGGCGGAAGTTTCCATTTCATTGCATGCTCTTGTCTATGCTTGCAAAAAACCCTTGAGAGGGTTTTTTGGAGGTTGCCAGTTGACTTTAATATGGTGCTTTTCTGCATTTTCAGTACTTGCTTTGGGTATCAGCAGTAATAGTCACAACCATAGCTACATACTCTTTATCAGAAGCAAAACTTCTAAACTTGGTTATCCTCCCAGAATTCAAGTCCTCTGTGTTTGTTATTTTCAGTGCAACTTGAAGTTGTGCAGCTGGTACAGGGAGGCAGCCCTGGGGGAGTGGAAGGAGAGGAAGTTTTACACAGTCTGATGTACCACTGCAGATCATGTGCAATCCTGTGGTGAGGCCTCAGAAATGAGTCTGCGGGTGCTTCAGGAATCTTTGGTGGTTTATGACACCTTCTAAGACATGACAACTGCCTCTCAAGTCAGCCTAGTTGAGTGAATTATGCCCCATCAGAAAGGATGAATACCTTCAAGCCTCCATGTGAATGTCCCTTTTCCAGAGAGGAGTTTTCATGCCTGAGCCAGTTGTGTAAGGGGGGACAGTGGCGTGATAAAAAGCACTATCCCACCATGCAGGTGGGATATCTGCTTCTTACTGGCTTCCTCCTTGCTTGAAGGCACAGACAGGAATGATTCTTCAAGGGGCAGGCTGGGGCAGTGCCTTCAATCTGGGCATTGATGAGCTACACCCAGGGCTGGAGGAGCTTTGTGGGTCTGTACAAGCCTGCAGCCTTGGGCTTTGACAGGGGAGGCGATTCTCTCCCTTCACTCTGCTGTTATGAAACCCACGTGGAGTACTGCAGCCCAGCACAAGAACAACATGGACCTGTTAAGAGTCGGTCCAGAGGAAAGTCATGAAAACAGAGGGTTAAAATACCTGTGCTGAGGAAAACAGGCTGAGAGCTGGGGTTGCTCAGCCTGTGGAAGAGGCTATGAGATCTTTCAATATATAAAGGGCTTATAAGAAACACACTTTTTTCTGGGAACTGTAGTGACAGGATAAGGGGAAACAGTTTTAAAGTGAAAGGATAGATTTAATCGGATACAAGGAAAGATTTTTTTATACTAAGGGAGTGAGACACAAGAACAAGTTGCCCAGCAAAGCTGTTGGATGCCTGGAAGTGTTCAAGGCCAGGTTGGATGCAGCTTTGAGCAATCTGATCTGGTGGAAGGTGTCCCTGCTTCATGTAGGGAAGCTGAACTAGGTGGTTTTTAAAATGGACCTTCAGGCCAAAACCATTCCATCATTCCTTTTACTTTCATTTTTATTGGGAGGGCTCATGTTTCTTTTGATACAGAATATGATAAAGGATGCTTTCCTGAATTCACGGGGAAGGCCTGAAGACAGGATTACAGGTCCTGAATTTTTTTATGTATTGATCTTAACATCTCCATAGACTAGAGAAGCATATTTTACATGTGCCTTTACATGCCAAACCTGGATTTGGATTTTTGTAATGTTAAAACTCTGGAAGTGAGACCTGCAATGCACTCATGTATACTAAAACATCCTTAGGATGGCTTTAGAGCATCCTCAGAAACAGTACAGACATAGGATGATGACCTAATCTTTATCATTCTGTCTTCCTAATGTTGAGGAATTTACTTGCTCCATTCCTTTCTCTGTTGCAGATAGAAGTTCACAATTTTGGGGTGGAGGGGGAGCCCAAAAAAAAAAAACAACAAAACAAAAACAAACCACAGTGGTTGATCAAGCTGCTTGAGCATTTACAACAAACTACAAAATTACAAGAGAAAACTTGTTATTGCTAAAGTCTTTACTAACCTTGTCTTGCATAAGAGAAAGAGGATCTAGAACTGAAATAAAGAATCAAAACAAAGGCAGCAACAGTATAGCAAAGAAAGAAGTTAGTATTGCAAGTCAGAATAGGTGTTAAGCTACAATTTCTTCAGAGCTGGGCTTATTCTTCCACTAAAGTGTTGTGTAAGATAATGAAGCCTTCTAAGACCTTCTTAGTCCCAAGGTAGGTATTAAAACATAGACAAATGTAATTTGTAAAAAAGAGCCTTGAACTGGGAGCAAATGCACTAGTATTTTATCCAGAAATGGGAATTGCCATGACTGGAATAAAGAAAGAGTGCTTGCATCCCAGACTGAACTCAGATGTTGGCTGTTTCTAGAGAATGACACATCCCTACCTTACCAAAACCATGTAAAATGAGCCTGTTTTTTATAACAGGTGAAAACACAATTCTAGTGACAGTTGTAAACATTGATCCTATAGGGGATCAGACCTGTGGGGCTAGAGGGAAAGAGTGAGAAGAATTAGCATGGTAGTCAAAGCTCTGCCAAAATAAAACCTCAAAATGGTAATGCTTTAAGAGTAGACCAATGGACTTCACTTGAAAGTTATTAGTTTTTTACAAACCCCAGTTTCATAAAATTTACTGAATAAATTAAAATTCAGGGATGGATTGAAACAGTTTGGCTGGAAGAAAGTAAATACATTTCATCTTCCTTACAGGCTTAGTCCACGGCATATTATGTAAAAGTATTGTTATGGTACTCAAGTATTGTACTTGAGTTGCAGAAGGATTTATTTGATAGTTCTGCTATATACAACAAATCATAGAAGGATAACTGGAATTCAGTAAATAAAGAAGATTTATTATGTAAGCAATTTTTCATATTGTACAAGTGCGTGTTTAAATATGTAACTGATTCACCTACAGATTTTCTGTAAATAAAGTTTTTCTCCCTGCTAATCCCTTTAAAAATTCCAGTGCCCATGGGTTTGATTTTCATGCACTATCAACAAGCAAATTTTATGTCCTTGATTAACAATCACTAGCAGCATTAAAATATTAA
Organism: Rhadina sibilatrix; assembly: GCA_013400275.1. Taxonomy (NCBI): domain Eukaryota; kingdom Metazoa; phylum Chordata; class Aves; order Passeriformes; family Phylloscopidae; genus Rhadina; species Rhadina sibilatrix. Next base: position 1,117,679 of record VWYO01025552.1, on the reverse strand, counting down.
ATTAACCGTTGTTAACCACCAGCATAAGTGTTAACAATTTTGGGGGTTTTAGGATTCTGATTCTGAAGATGCCATTCGTATGGATGCCATGCGTACATCTAATTAATTGTAAATAAAAATAATCACCAATAAAACTGTTTTCTGTCTCTAAGTGCAAAACTAATCAAAGGTAATTAAGCTGAATTGCTTTCCTTCCCAGTACATTTTTGCAGTATATAAGATACACATTCATCAAGGTCAGTATTTCTGATCAGCTTCCAAGTAAAAGCCACCATCACTCTGCTTTATAGCAATTGCCAGGTAACTGAAATGAGGTCATGCACCATCAGAACATTGTGAATAATGGGGTGACATTATTAAACTCTTAAATTATATCATAACACCCACCTAAATGAACTGCAATATAGATGATTGCGTAGGAACAGCAGCTTCCAAACAAAAGAAAAGCTTAAAATACTCTGATAAACCCTGGTAAGTCATTTGCAAATGTATATATGGGAATGAGAAGAGGATTAATCATGACATCTGAAATGCTCAAAAATACAGAGACAGCAGCAGGTAGGATCTGTAACAGTAGCTCAACTCCTTCTTGACTACTCATCAGTGATAATAGAAAGCCTCTTGTCTACAAAGATAATCGCTAATTAATGTCACTGGCATTCATCCCTGCAGCATATGCAGTAGGTAAATGCGCTATAACAACAGTTATGCAAATTTTGTTTATGAATTGAGACTATACATAAATAGCATCTGGAGATAAAATGCCATTGCATATGAATATAGTACTTCATCCAGAGCTCCCTAAGTCAAAGCACTGCAAAACAGTTAGTAACATCCCTTAATAATGTACTAAACAAATTTACATGATAGAAGTCACAAAAAATAGACTTTTATATAATAACAATAGAAAATCATCATTACAGGTAACATAGAGGGAAAAGCACAGAAGCTTACAAGGCAACTGAAACACAATATAGGTGCCCGCATTCAAATTCACAGTCCAAGAATATTGTTGCTCAGCTGCTGCCCAGCTATGGAGCAACTTGAACTCTGAAAGCATCTTGGGTGGAAACTTCCTGTTTGCCTCATGCTACTTCAAAGGGTACAGCACTGGGTTCTGCCCTCGCTCATGGGCTGGCACATTCAGCCTAAATTTATATTGGTCTACAATCCTACCCCAACTGGGACCAAGTGAGTAGATACTTCTGGTTCTTAACCTGCAAAAGAAACTTCATTACCCCCATGTTCTCACAGAATGTGTGATACAAGCCTGTATATTCAGGTTCTGTACAAAAGGCAGTGGTGGAGTTTTCCTTGTTTTTTTAGAATGTGACTGGACAAAGAGAAAATAGACTGGTGTTATTTTTACATCATGTTTGCAGGATGTGGAAAGCACAGTTTGATTTTCCTCCTCAGTCTGAAGAAGTAAATGTGGTGGTATATGTTTTAGTTAATAGGTTCCTGTAAAGAAAATTAGCCTGGGAAGGGAAAAAGAATAGTGAACTACTCTTTTAGAAAATAGAAAATTATTAGAAAGTCTGGTGCTCATAGCTTTCACATGAATGCTGGGATCCCAGTCTCTGAAACACATAAAAGTGTTTCATTTTTAAGGACTGGAACATAAAACCCTCATTGTGTTTTATACACACACACACACATATATAA
>VWYO01025552.1:1075895-1112083 GCA_013400275.1 Rhadina sibilatrix | reverse complement strand
TCTGGGAGAGCTGGCTCCTCCTCAGAATAACCAAAAGACCTGCTTGAATTTAGTCTGTCAGTGACTTGAGGTGCCTTTAGTTCTTTTTCTCTCTCGTCTGCTGTTTCCTCGCTCATCTATGCGAAATCGGTGGGTATAACTCCTCCCAGACCCCGCTCCGTCTCAGAGCGGCTCTTCCCTGGGCGAAACCGGACCTTTCCTACCGCGGCACAGCCGAATGTAACTTTCAATCCGCCCATAGCGGCGCGGTGTTCTTGTGGCCCTTTAAATTCGCCAACTAAGTCAACAAGGGAATGATCTCTTGAAACTGCGTTCACGAGAGGTATGAAACGAATGTGGTTATTTATAGCGCAGTTTGAAAAGATTGAGGCCTTTGTGTGCTGTGTTTTATTTGGGAGAGAGGCTAACATGGCAGATCTGCTGTAGGAACCTTTAGTAGTGCAGATGGTGGGATTTGTGTCTGCGTTAAGCCTAGAGATTGAATAGAACATCGTAGGTCAAAATTAATAAATTATACATTTTCTGAATAGCAAATACCTCTAAGTTGATGCATATGACTGTACTTTTAACACTTGTAAGTGCCGAAATAGAAATTTGTCATGGGTTCTTATATCGGAATGCTGAAAATCATAGGTAATACACAAAACAGAAATGTTTGCAGATGAGAAAAACGACAGGATGGAAGGAAAGTGAAACACATTCAGTGATATGTGGATGACTTGACACTTTTTCACTTTAATTAGGTTAACAGCAAAGTTGAATGCAGGCATTTTGGCTGTGGATATGCAATTGAATAAAAAGGAATGGTATTCATAATGTCATTTATATAGTAAGATTTCTTTTGCAAAGTTTTTTTTTTAGTGCATTACAGTTGTAGAACAGCTCAAAATTTTGTTCAGGTCTGTATGAGGTTGAGTCAGAAGACTTCAATCGTCAGCATATTAATTTTCATGGACTTGATTAAGGAAATAGCAACAGGTGTTAAGGGCAGGAATAGTCAGCTATTTTCTTCATTTGATAGTTGATTATAAATGTTTATGTTTGCAATCAAGAATATACTGCCATTTTGTTGCAATTTTTTTTAATAGCCTATTTTTAAATCTGAGGAATGATATAAATGCTAGCTGTGCTGGTAAATATTTTAGGTGTGTTTATTACTGGCACCAGTACCAGAGTATATGGTCAAATGTTATTCAGCACCCAGTCTGAAGTTGCTGAGAGTATTTAAGCATTAAGTCTTTTAAAAGTCAGCATTTAATGAAAAGATAATGGAAATTAAAACTAATTTATGAGGCAAATTGGTTTCTGGACTTGCACATGCTGTTGCTCACAGCAAACCACAGCTTCAGAAGGAAACAGCAGATAATAAGTAGCTATGAGGTAAAAATAATATCCTTGCAGCAAGAGGGATGTGCCATGCTTCCAAGTGCCCTTAAAAGCATAAAAAACTTTTTGAACACAGTTCTCAGCAGTGACCATGTCACGACGTACTTAATGTATATTCTCATTTGTGTTTTTCTATATATCCTGCCAGGTGGATAGAGGAATCTGTCAGCTTCAGCAGACAATGTAAATTTTAGTTAGGGATCAGAAAGAGAGAGAGAGACAAGTGATATTTAGTTCTGGCTAGTTTTCCAGAGTTCTGGCTGCAAGCCAGGGCTCCTCATAATCCTTAAGTAGTGTATTTCTGCTAAAATAATCAGTGGTGAAGTGCAGTCAGTACCAGTGCCTCTGGTTCCATTTGTCAGCAGGGTTCAGTGCTAATGCCATGCAGAGAAGAGCTGAACAAATTTGTGCTATTTAAGACCAGCTGTTTTTCATAAGACCTTGCTGTATGGTTGCTTTTTTTGCTTAGCTTCTTGAAAGGGAGAAAAGCTGACTTACAGAAACTTACATAAACTAAAGCTGCTGTGGTGTCCTGAGCCTGATGTGGAGTAACTGCACAGTTGTCTCTCAGAAGAGCTGCAGAGATAGAGGAAGATGGTATCTTTCTGTTCAACTCCCAGCTCAAACCCCTCATTTATTCATTGCTGTGAGAAAGCTCTGACTGCTTCCTTGCTTGACACATCTTGTAAGCTCGTTAGTTCTGCTGTGAGTCCCAGCACTTCAACTGCTACCAAAGCAGGGAAGGAGCTGGAGGATAGTGAAGAATTACTTAAGTCTGCAGTTACCAATGTTCTGAGCAATAGTTTAAAACTTTTGGCAGCATGTCTGTATTGAATTTAGTCTGGTTGAGAAGAAAGAAGGGACAAAAGAAAGATAACACTTCACCACTGTCAAAGTTTCTACCTTTTTTTTTTTTTTTGGGGGGGGGGGGGGGGGGGGCGGGGTGGTGNNNNGGGGGAAGGGGGCAGTGTGGTGTTCCTTTGGTTTAGAATATTCTCTCTATTCTCTTTGTTTTTTTCTGTATTAGTTTGAGTCTATCCCAGATCTGCCCGGTGTTCCCCCAGGTGCACAAACCCAATTTTCAGTGCCTTCCCAGGTTACTAACACAATAACCTCGTAAGATTCTCCTTCCTAACCTCAAAGCTAACCTGACCCCATCTAACCAACTGGCACCTGGAGCCAATACCTTGCCCGTGTGATATAGTCTTTGCTCTCTTGAGAGAAGGTGAGTTTTGAGGAATGCTGTCTTGCATAATGCAATGCTGCTTAGACATGTACCTTTGCATGGGGTCCAGATGGCAGAAATAATAATTTGTGTAGCTCTCCCTTTCATGCTGTCTTGCAATCACCCTGACTTCTCTCTGAAGGAGTCCCTTTTAAATTGGTGGCATAGCATGATGAGAATGTAACTTGATTTTGAAGAGCAAGAGTCTTTTATATATATATCTAAAAATTAGGTTAAGGTTTTACAAAACACAGTATCAGATTTTGCTAGAACAGGACCATCAGTGTAGTGTTACTCCCCACTTGTGAGAAGTGACTGGGTTGATCAGAGCAAAAGAGAAGTTGAGGACAGAGGCCACACATATGGTCCCATGTGTATCTTCTACATTAATGAGTCAGTCTGGTGTCCCCTAGTATAGAAGGGAGGGATAGATGTGTTAATGTGGTTTGTGTAAATATCTTATGCATTATAGTTTGACTGGCTGTTTTTATGCTGATGGAGCAAATACAGCTGAATCAAAGCCAGGCTAAACAGTAGGAGCGATAAGGTTCATATTCTCTATAGCTCTCTAAACTGTATCTTTCTCAGCAGCGGAGCTGTCAGCTGAGGAGTGCCACTCAAGCTGTTCTCAGTTTTGAGTGCAAGGGAAACCAAGATCCTTCAAAAGATGCTGGTGGAGAGGAGAAAGAGGAACTGTCCCAGTTATGTCTGTGAGAGCTGGGTGAAGAACTGGACACATCCAGTGTGCTAAGCAAAGCCCAGAGTAATGAAGCTGCATAGCCCTAGGGCTGCCAAAGGAACATCAAAGTTGAGGTAGAAGGAGTGGACAGTTTTATTATTATATCTTTTCTATTCCCTCTTGGATTAGAGGTGAAATAAACATTTAATAAACATGAGTTAATCAGACTCTTGGGAGGAGGAAGAAACTTGTTTGAGCCTACTGTACTAACATGTGTATCTTCTACATTAAGTTTATCATACATATTATTACAAATGATACCTGCAGAGCCAAATTTCAGAGGGGATGAACTGAAAGGTGGCAACCAGGGATGGGTAAAGGTGCTAAAATTCCAAGTGGTGAAGTCAGGGCAGATATGGATGGGCTGAGAGTGTGGCTACTCTTTGGCCATAATGTGTGCTTAATTTTATGGCTGGGAATAGGCCTGTTGAGAAAAACAAAACTATTTTTAGGTCTAAATTAAAGCACATATAAAAATACTTCATAGTCTTGAAGTAAAACCTAGTCCTTGGTGTAAACTTGGACGACATTAACACCAGCAGCATGAAATTGGCACAATTTCTGGTGGGATTCATTTACAGTAAGTGACAGGAGGGGGAAACAAAGAAAGAATGGCTAGGAAAGGGAAATGGAACATGCAGAACAGTAACATACAGAATGATATGGGTTAGATAAGGAAACTTTCTGATGCTGCTAAATTTGTGCTCTGAGAAACTGCACTTTAAGCTCTCCTAACATTGGGAAAAAATCTAGCATTTTGACTTCTACTTAATTGGTTTGATTTAGTTGTGTTTTTCTTTGGAAATAACAAATGCAGATATTTGAGTATTTATGCTGTTGACTTTGCAAGGTGTTTATTTTTTTAAAAAAGAGATGAATGCCAAGAAGCTTTTCATTTATATTAGATACATTCCAGCAGTACGATGTTTGTTTAAGTATGACAGAGTATGACAGGGGTTTTTATATACTTTTCAGTCCTTAGAGTTAGCATGCAAAAAATGTATTATATTGTGATATTAATTTCTCCTTGAGGCTGCCTTGCCTCATAGATCTGGGACAAAAGAGCATGGTAGATGATGGCAATCAAAAAAAAACTTGAAAAGTTGATTGAAACAAGGGTGACTTTTTTGTATTTTTACATGCCTTAATTACATTTTTTAAGAAAGGTTCTCAGAAAACACAAATAAGAAATTGTCTACTAAAAGTATGTGGCTAATACATCATTGTCTATGTGGTAGCTCAGTTCTCCTGTTTTCAGCTAAGAATGAAGTTTTCTTAGTCTTTCTTATCCTGGGATTATTACCTATGACACTAAATGACAAGAGCACTAAAAGCTAAAACCTCAATTTTTATGTAGTTTAGACTACATACCATGGTAGTTATGAATGAATCCAATCTTCCCTGCAGGTGCTTAACTATTTTTCATTGTTGCAGTTAAGGAGAAAAAAAATTTTATAGTTTGTCAAAGAAGAGACCATTTTGATTCTTGGCTGATGGAAAACTATAATGGTAACTGTTTAGCAGTCTGTGTTGATAGGTGTAAAAATGCTTCCTGAAGCTGCTATGCCATTTAGAATGACAAGAAGTATTGATGTTGGAAAAGATCTTCAAGATCATCATGGCCAGTATTTGACTGAACACCTCCAGTTGAATTAGGTCATAGCACCAAGTACCACATCCAGTTGTTTCTTGAGCACTTCCAGGGGCAGTGACTCCACCACATCCCTGGGCAGCCTCTTCCAATCCTTACCACCCTTTCAGTGAAGAAATTCTTCCTGATGCCCAACCTCAACCACCCCTGCCACAGCTTAATGCCATTTCATTTAGGATGTAATACATTTAAATTAATATAAAAAATGCTTATTTTCTTGCTCATTTGTGAAAAACAAAAAAGTCTCCCAGTTGTAGTATAGTTAAAATGAGGTGTACAAATTCTGGATTTTCATGGCCCTTTTCCCCACACCTCCCATGCACAGATACACACAGAGAGGTTTATGAAAAGAATTTTAAAAAGTGATCTACACATGTAGAATGCTATTTATTATTAATTAATTTAATAGTATCTTGAAAACTTGCACTCTTGCTAAATTTGCCATTCTTGGAACTGGTAATGTTGCCAGTGTTCATTTGTCAAAAGATGAAAAAGTTTCAAAAAAATAAATGTACACAGAGATGATTTCTGCAGTTCTCTTGTTTTTACAGTTTGCCAGTTACTGCAGAAGCATTTTTCCCCACTGGGACATTTACAGACTGGTTGCATTTTAAACAGTTCAAAATTAATTTCCATATTGAAATTTTTAAAAATGTTTTAGGACTTTTTTAATCCTGAAATTTCCTTTCATTTTCAACAAGGTGAAAGACTGTTATAAACTCAGTCTGAAAATGTTATTACAAGAGCAAATGAAGAACAAAGTTTAATGGAAACTCTTAAGAAAAGTAGTGCTGCTTTTGATCATATTTGTAGATGAACAAAGACAAGAAATACTGTTGCCACAGTAAATAGATGCCACTTATTCAATACTTGTTCAAATGTAATTAAAATGTTTTTTAAGGATATCTTGGTACTATTTTTGTTGTTTTTAATAGATCTTATCATGGGAAACTCTCATAAGACTGATGGTGAACTACTGTCCTGGTATTTAAAAGTGAGCAATTACAGGCCTGTCAGCCTTGTGTCAGTCTCACACAATATAATGTAACAGCTGAAGCTAGGGTCAGTTAAAGAGGAGTTAAAATAGGCTAGTATAATAAATGCCAATCTATGTGTTTTCTTGGACTGAATTTTGTGAAATGGAATTCATAAATAAATGCAATTATTGGATTTCATTACTAGAAGTACTAATATGTAATTATGGGGGCTGTAGTAGATGTTGGGTATAACAGGGTTACAACAGGGTTGTGTGTTACTTCGTATATTCCATTTGATATTTTAAGAAATGAAAATGATACAATGTCAGTCTGGGTAACATTTAAGTATTCCTGTCTGGCTGACCAGCGTTAAAATGCAGACATGAATTGTGATCGTCATCTGGTTCTTCCCAGAATTCTGTAAGGATTGTTGCTTGTGACTGCTTGTGACTGCTTTTTCAGCCATCACTCAGTTGACTGCTAGCATTTTTAGATTATGGTGATTTCTAGGGCGTTGTTTATTGGAAAATATGTTTGATTACAACCAATAATCACTGGGCAAACTATGCCTAAGGAAACAATGGAGGAAACTCCATGTTAGTAGCCAAATTCAAAGTCATCCACCTATGGACAAAAAAGTTGTCAAGTGTGAAGCTGACTTTATTTTTTTTTTTTCCCAAATGTAAAGGTGTATTAGCAGTCAGTGACTTCAAGTGTCATGAAGGTCAGAATAGCTCAGCTGAGTTCTTCCTGTGATAACAGGATTGAAATAGGCCAGTGTGATCTACATGTGCCTGCCCATGAAACAGACACAGAGTAGAAAGAATGTTCATTGTAATTTAGTTACTCATTAGATAGTTGAGCTAAGGTCATAAATTTCAAATCAGGACTGACTCTTTTCCAAGCAATCTATTTATTACAATTATGTGTATTGGATCTGTAAGGCCCAACATAAAGAGGGGGAACTTGCTATATGGGCCATGGTAGCTCTCTTCTGATGTTAAGATATTAATTACTTGTGTTACTAAGAGTTGGTTTTTCATAGAGTTCCAGCACCTACATAACTCTTTCTTTTCCTTTCAGAACTCTTCTGTTCCTTAATCAAAGGAGCCAGCCAGATAATGTCATTCCATGGAACTGAAATATTGGTGAATTAGTCCAAGTTCACTAAAGGACTATAAAATGGAGCCAATAACTTTCAAAGTTAAAAAGTCTCAAGCACCTAGTGATTTCTCAGCAAGTTTCAGTCTCCAGCTCGTGGGTTCTCTCCCAGTGCATTCCCTAACCACTATGTCAATGCTGCCTTGGATTGTGGCCGAGATCCGGTTGCTCAGTGCAAAGTCTTCCAAAGAAGAACCCAGCGGCAGCCAAATCCGACTTTGCGTTTCACCAGCCAGTTTGCGATGTGAGCCAGACATGGGGGAAACCCAGCAGTGGGATCCTTTAATTTGTTCAAGTTTGTTTGAATACAAGCCACAGCAGGTCCACAAACTGATTCACAACAGCCATGATCCGAGCTACTTTGCTTGTCTGATAAAGGATGAAGCAGCAAATCAGCAAAGTATCTGCTATGTGTTTAAAGCTGATGATCAGACAAAAGTAAGTAAAAAAAAAAAAAAAAAAAAAAAAAAAAAACCCAAAGCAAGCATCCCTGGAGTTGCTTTTGTGCTGTTTGAATCCTTTCACTACACTGTAAGACCTTAAGGTTGTACTTACAATTAGAGACTAGATCTTATTAAAACTTACTGACTCACTTTATTTGATGTTAATTGCTCAGTGGAATTTGAAGTGCTTCGTATGTGAAATAAAAGGTGTGTACAGGATCAGGGCATGAATTTCATCAGCTTAAAAAACACTTTCATTTGGGATATGGGCTGAAATCTTGGCCCTCAAGTCAGCGAGAGCTTTTCTGTTGATGTCACTAGGGCTAGTATTTCACTCTCGAGTCACTGTGAACTTTATCTAATCCTGCACTCAGACCTCTCAAATTTCTGTTTTCCTGAGTTGAGACCTATGTGACTGGGAAACAGAGATACCTCTTTTCTCAGAAAGAGGAGAGGGTAGTGTGGAACTTCCATATGTATCATATCTCTAACAACAGGACCCTGTGGAAACCTTTTCCTAGCTCTATAATGAACAGAGCCTGGCAAGTGGGTTTAGAGAGTGGGAGAAAGGCACTTTCTCTGCACCTCTGTGACATGCAGCTTGCTGCTGCATGGTGTGGGACAGGAATTGGGTATGTGTGTCTGACAGTGGGTGAGATTTAGCTTAGTCAGCATTTCCTAACCAGTTGTGTCTTTGCCGAAAAAGTGGAAGAGTTAAAATTGTCTATCTCTTCTGTTTGAGATGTGAGATACTGACTCTCATGAACAAGTAGAATGAGTAGGATTTAAAACAATATTATTGTGAACTACTGGGGACAAAATGGTGATGTAGCCTTCACCTCTTGAAGGACTTGACTGTCGAGTCAAGTCTCCATAATATTGGAAAACAGCATGATCACTTGACTTGTCAGAAGTGTCCTGCTTAAGAGCCCTGGAGGTATTATCTGAATATACACCACACATGGATTTATGCCAACCTGCCCAATAGCAAAACATTGTACAGTTCCAAATCTGTGGTCTCAAGCTTACAGCTCAAAACATATGGAAACAGCTTTAGTTAAATCCCCCCAGATAAAACAGCAGTTCCAGTAAATTAAAAGGCAAATACATTGTAAATAATAAGCATTCAAGTGAGAAATCCTGCCAAGTTAAAGGTAGAATACCAAGTTTATGTATGTAAGAGTAGAAATAAGGAGCAGATACTTCAAAACTTTGTGTTGGGTAGCAGCTGGTGAATGCATTTTTCAATTTGCTTATTAAGCATTTACTTGTGCTTGTGGTTTTCCAGGATTATGGTGAGAACACAGCACTGATCACCTCCAGTACAGGCATTTCTCAGGCATTTTCTTTTGCAACTAAATATTCAAGTTCTTTTTCTTCATGTTTGATCAAATTCCTGGACATGTTTGAAATGACCAAGAACAAATTAAGTCTGTAGTTAAATTTGCAGCTGGATCTACATGTTTTTGGAGACACCACCCAAAAGTTTTGGATACCTGTTTTAACTACTTAGCTCTGGATTCACACAGATATCTATCCATTCAAAAACTACCTTTGCTTGGTCTCTTAACTTGCCTTGTGTACAAGAGTTGTTTTTCTTGACTTCTTTGCAAAAGAATTTGCAAGAGAATTCTTTGTCTAGGTGGACATCTAATCAGCATTTGTGGACCTATGTTTTAACAAAAGTATAATGGAATGTTATATTGGAATATAACAGATGTTCTGATCATTCAAAGTGAAGCCCTGCCTCTTCTACTTAAATTTTGTGAAATTTACATATTTTAAGTAGGTTCTTTGTGCTTTGTAGGCTGTTGTTACTTTGCCCTGAATATGATCATATAATGCCTTTTAACTAATTGGTGTTTGTGGATTTATTAGAAGGTGTGAACTGATGTTGCCTGTTTTGCAGATGCTCAACTTGAAAGGATAGAGAGTGCACATATGCCTTTGTTACAAACTGAAGGAGCTGTTTGTTAAAAGCCAGTGGGTTGGGATGAAGAATTTAGAATTGTTACTGCAGTTTATTTTCCATTTCAGAAGAAATAAATTTTAGAAACTTGACTTTTGCCGCCTGTGCAACTCAGCAGACTCCTTTGCTGGCACTCTTGTTTGTGAGGACTTTTTTTCCCTATTTGCTTCAGGTCTGTAAAAGAATCACAGCAGTCCAGATACGTTTAGTCACAGAATGTACATGTTCATAACAGTCTTTAGCCAACACTCTTGGACATCCAGACTTCTGTGATAATTACTAATTACAATAATATTGTAAACTGCAAAAGTCACAATTATTTGTGTCTGCATATATAAATCGCTAGTAGGGTTATATTTGACAAAGAGTTCTTGGGTTAAGTTGTGTCTGACTGAAGATTTGAAGTAGAAGGTACTTCGTGGCTTTGCAAGTAAGTTCTGTGTATATCCTCACCTTAAGATAAGTAGAATAAAAGGGGGCATGTATGTCTGTGGAAGAAGTACAGTAGGAAGACTTGGATGTTAAGTGGAAGGCAGTTGAGTAGAAGACTAAAGAATTAAAGCCTTTAAGAGGAGGACAAGAAACCTGAAAGTCATGCAGACAGAGGCATACCACTGGAGGTGGTAGAAAGTACAGAAATATAGGAATGGTCAGGATTTTAGGATCAGCATTGCAGATAGACTGCAGTTCATTAACTGTAGTTTTATTCCTTTATAAGTATAAATTGATCAAGAACATACAACTGATTAGTAAGAGATTATTTTACTTTTTCATCTGAGAGTTTTATTAATGTTGCTGGGTAATATTTATCTCAGCTCTAGAGTTGATGGGGGTTCTGCAATGCCATGTTTTTCCTGCATATGAGTACAAGGCTCTTGGATTTGTTGTTGCTGCATTTCCAACATATCCACTTCAGAGAAGAAATTAGTAGACAGGTAATAAAACTAAGCAATGTCAGGATTCTTTGCACAGAATTCTTTGTTATGCTGCTCTTGAGCAGTGAAAGAAAAGGTAGAGCCCCATTTTGGTCTTTATCTTCCCTCTGTAGGATCTTCTATAATTGTTTCCATTGTACCGTCATGGCAATGCGTGGCTCACTTTCCCTGCTGGATAGCAGTAAGTAGGGAAGGATGAGATGACATTACTTGAAAAAAAAGTCATATGAAAATGGAGATCATTCCACTCTACTTTGTGCTTAAAGGATGGGTTTACTCTGCCTAGAGAGAGCTTCTCTTATGGGTTAGTCTTCTTTCCAAGTAGATTTGTCAGACATGAGATCTGGAGTGTTCTTCCTTCATGTATAATCTCAGTAAGTTTCCACTAGTTACATACAGATAGTGGAGTTTCTTATCCTTACACCCTCATTCTGCAGAGGTTCTGATGTGGCCTCATGATTAATTTCTGCCTGAGGGTGGGGCTGAAGCATTAATGCATATTCTTTGTAGGTGCTCAGGAATGGAACTGGATTCAATTATATTGCCTGCAGAGAGCTTATGAAGGCTACTTATAGGTCAGGTGAGTAATGGGGGTGGAAGATGGGGTAAAATGAAATCTCCACTAAATTTGTTTGCAGAATAATCTCTTCAGAATAAGAACACAGCCTTGCTGAACACCTTGGTAAGAGTGCGTGGCTACTGTAGGAGTGCGATGGAAATGAAACCATACATGCTCCATCCTCTGCATCTCCTCAGTGGCCTCTGGTCTGACATCTGCTTATGTACTACAGAAGTGGGATGCTATTGATATCACTGTTGTTGATGAAAACTATATATTTTAAAAATTGTTGGCATTTTAGTCCTACATTTGAGATCTTCTAGTTCTAAACTGTTTGGAACTGCAGGTGAGGTGTGCTGTTTCCTTCCTAAGCTCATTCTCCCCACCTTTCCTTTTGTATGATGCCCTGTTTTAGCAAATCATTCACTCCAAGAAATGAAAGAGATAACTAACGTGAGGTTGATGGCGTTCTCTAGCAGGGTTCCCCCTCCAGCAGATGCAAAGTAGCCAAAACATTACGGAGGATGAGTAATTTCTGTTCTTATTTTCAGCTTGGAAAAGTAATTCCAGATGTCATTATGTTGATCCTTCTTTGGTGTATAGAATGATTTGTTTTACTTAGGTATGTTTAATCTTACTTGATGGATGTTTGGGCTGGCAAATGGAACACAGGTCACTAGTTTATCCGACTCATGCCCTGAGCCAGCTTAGATTTAAGGCAAGTTAAGGTTGTGCTGTCTTTTATTATTCTTTTATATTTATTGTAGGTGAAGACTAGCAGTTCTAAATTTAATGGTTTCACAGAGGTCTGAGTCAAAGAGGACGTTCAGCATCTCAGCCTTTTTCCATGTCCTGTGCTCCATCCAGAGCAGGCTCACATTTTCCCAAGCCTGTCTTCTGTCTCCTACAGAGCTGTGAAGACTTTTTGGTTTCCTTTGACAACCCTTGATAGATTCAATTCCAGGTGGACTTTAGCTTTCCTGATCTGTCTTGGATTGGCAAGTTCTTATCAAGGCTCTCTGGAAACTGGCTGGATTGGTTATGCCGTGCTGTGTTTTTTTCTGTAGCAGATATTTGAGTGGTTGAAGTCCCTCATCAGGACCAGAGTATGCTAATGTGAGGCTACTCTGAGCTGTCTGTAGAATGCATCATCCACCTGTTCTTTCTGATCACAGAGTAAAATAAATTCCTGTATGCAGAGTAGAAGCCAGGAGACAGCACTGTCATTTTTAAATTTATTCTTTTTAGTGAAGCAGATGCTCAGGATACTTGAAAGTTTCCCCTTTTTCATTCTGTGATATGAACTGGAGATTTGGAGAATTTGAGGGAAAGCCTAGAAATTTGAGCCTGATGTCTTGCCAGGAAAATATTTCTGTGATATTACCAATGCAGAACTGGAGTATGAAGAAAGGTAAAAAGTTCAGTTCAGATTTTTAAAGGGTTACATTTTGTACTGGTGTTTTTGTTTGTGTGGATTAGGGTTTTTTTTGTCCCCAAGACTATAGACACAAGTTGTCATAACAGCTTGTAATGTATGCTTGTGTTTACCAGAGCAGTTAATGCTATGATGGCAAAACACTGGGTAGAACTTTTCTGCTTAATAGAAATATATTGCCTGTGATTTAAACAGGATCACAGCTGCACAAGGCATGCACAAGTCTATGTGGTGCTTCTGAATCATCTCTGTTGTGTCATCAATCAGGGACAACTTTTGGCCCTGGGCAGCTGCAGGAGTGTTACCATGAGAGTTGCAGTGTCTGTATGGTTGCAGCAGACTGGGACACATGCTTGAAACCTAAGCCTGCTGATTGACTTCACCTGTGCCAGATCTGCCCCAAGGCAAACACAGATAGGGCCCATCTCCTTACACTGAGGCACTTCTTGAAATGTAGCACCTGGCCTGTTGTTGAGCTTTTTGATTACAGCTGTGATGTCTTCTGTTGTCAGAGATGTTCAGATTTTGTGTCCACCCATTGCTTTAACAGTTACTATGCTATTAAGCAACCTTCACCTACTTTCATGAGTTAAAATAGCTTATGCACTTAAGTAGATCAGGCTGTCTTACCTGGAATGCAGCACTCTGTTACATGTTGTTTATGATCTGATTATGTGCTGAAGAAGCTGGTTTCAGATAATCAACACTTAGCTCTCTGTGAGGCTGCACAGAGCTGAACTTCACATTATTCATCTATAAAAGGAATGGCAGGGGCCCAGTGAACTCCTAAGCAGTTCATGTGAGGCTTGGCTTCATGATTGTCGATTCTTACACAACTTGTTTTTACTTTAGACTCTAAGGTAGAGCCTCACTAAGTATCTCATTTTTAATAGCACCATTTCCCTTTCTTAAAAGAATTCAGGGAAGATAATTTTAAAGATAGAGATGATCTTTTCTCTCTGAATTTTACTGCCTGATGAGTCTAGGGGGATTAAAACATGGTTCTTCTTTGCAAAAAACACAAAGCACTGCAACAAAATTAAATAACTAGACTAATGTCAGTGCAAGTGAGAACTTAGTTTGGCTGTCTTCTGCCTCCTTATGTACCTTTTGGGTTTTTGATTGAATCTTTGTAATTGTGAACTGCTAGCACTGCTTTTTGATTTAAGACATCAATCTCACAAATACTAAGTGAAGAAAATGCAAAATACAGAAGGAAAAAAAATGCAGCAGAACAAATGAAAAATCATATACATATCTGTTCTGTGCACATACACAGTCCAGTCTATAAAGTAGGTCAAAGTTTAGCTGTGTAAATCCTAACAGAATATCCTGTATGATGCAAACAACCAGCTGTGCTCTCAGTAGTCTCACAATTAATCAAGCTTTACAGGCTTCTTGAGCCTTGAACATGAGTGTGATGACACCAGTTCTATCCTGGGATCCGTTCAAATAATTTATGTATGTGAGCTTTTCTGTCAGGGAACTTTAGTGGCCAGTGACCCTGTCACTAGCAGCATTATTCTGAGCCTTTATGGGGCTCTTGTCAAATCTTAGAGATTTTGTGACATGCTGCATCAGCTAAGTGCTTGTGTGTTCGCTCTCACTTTATAAAAAAAATTGTGGGATTTCCCTAAACTTTGTGTGATTGCCACTTGGAGGAAGTAATTTTTTTAACACCAGTCCTGCTGTTTGACTTAGTCAGAGATAATGTCTGATCAAAGAAGATGAAATTAATCACAAGGTTTGTAAAAGGAGTTGCCTATTCCCACTCTTACAGCAGCAGCAACATAAAAATTATATATATTTGTGATTTCTTATCTTAGTGTAATAGTTAACTGTATAGTAAACTGACATTTTTCATGTACTTTTCAACTAAAATAATACTGAAAGTAGCTGTGTGTTACTTGTGATTTTACATGCACTTTATTTTAGGGTCACAGTTCATGCCAAGGCTATTGTTCAAGGCTATTAACTGTTCCTTCACTGTTGGGGATTGTAGCAGAAATACAGAACAGTAGAACTGAGGCAAAACCATAATTAGTGGATTTGTGATGGCTTC
This sequence comes from Rhadina sibilatrix, assembly GCA_013400275.1. Classification (NCBI taxonomy): domain Eukaryota; kingdom Metazoa; phylum Chordata; class Aves; order Passeriformes; family Phylloscopidae; genus Rhadina; species Rhadina sibilatrix. Next base: position 1,097,541 of record VWYO01025552.1, on the reverse strand, counting down.
TCATCCCATTACTAACCATTCTTTTTGTCTTTACTTGTGTCTTATGATGTCCAGCACAGGTAACTGGAGCCATGAATATTCTAGCATTCTCCAGAGCTGTAGTAGAATTTTCTTTAAAAGCTCTTGTTCACACAGAAAATTGCTTCCTTGTGTATCTCCAAAGAGAAGCTGACTCTTAACGTCTTAACCAAGTTTGAGTCAGCTCTCCATGGCCTTGTATTCCCTTGTTTGCTGATTTGCACATTCCCATCTTTCCCCTTTTACTTTATACTGTGATATCAGTCAGTGAGGTGTTTCAGAGCAGTTTGAATATTCCAAAGGAAAAGTGATAAAGTTTCAATGAAATCAGCATCTTAACATGACCATAGAACAGTTTGATGTGCACCTTTGTGAGAATCAGAGCATCACCACCTAGAGCAGAGAGAAGGCCCAGCCTCAAATCCCCAGTTCATCCAGTCTTAAACTGCTGTGGGGTTTTAGTTCACATGTACACATGTAATCTGTGATGGTAACACTGAGGAGATTTTATAGCNATACTACTACTTTCTATTACCCTTGAGAGCTTGCAATTCTTCCCGTAGTGTTGGTAACTTTTCCCATGGGCTCTAGTCGAGGCCTTGCCTGTCTGGAGTCTATGCCAGGGTCTACAACCCCCCTGTACATTTCTCAGACCCCCCTGTACAGGTTTTAAACCCCCCTGTACAGGTCTCTGCTTGTCCAGGGTTTCCAGAGGAATGCCCTGGACTCCTACAATCCTCTGTCAAAAAAGGCAATTCTGCTATTCTTCTCTCTTCTGATCCATCCCTCAATGTACTTATTTGGTGTTTTCCCTTGTGCTGGCACTGATGTTTGTCCAGCTCTGTGTTGAGCTGCTTTAGGGGCTAAGGTAAAAGAAACTAATTTCACTCTGCTCCAGAACAGTTTTTGTGCACCTTGCTAGATCACCATAGATGTTTTTTGTCAAATTTCCAGTTGACATAAATTTGGAAGCTAAAGTGAACATAAAATAATTTGGGACAAGTTTTTCCTGGTGCTTTCATAAGCAAGTGGGGGTAATAGAGTGCCACACCAGGGGTAGTCCAAAAGGCTGTGGAGCAGGAAACCTGTTGTTCTTTCTTTGTAGGATGACATAAATCTTAGAAGTAGGACTATGAGGATGGAGGTGCACAGGGACTCTTGCAGGCTTCCTTGGCCTCTGTACACAGATCCACCTTGTTCGGTGCATGGTGCTCATAACACCAAGGTTGTGGATTCAATCCCCATATGGGCCGTTCACTGAAAAGCTGGACTTGGTGATCCTTGTGGGTGCCTCCCTCAGAATGTTCTGTGAAAGTGTCACCAACGTTGAAATCTGTCCTGCTAGTAACCTGTGAGAAGAAATCATACCTGCCCAGTGAGTCAAAGTAGCCTTGCTCTAAAAAGGCATAAACATCGCGGAGTGGTTGGTCTTCAACTGGGAGACTGTCTATCCACATACTACCCAAGCACTAATCATATTAAAGTCCTCAGCTTCACAGCTTGTAACAATAGCAAAATATGTAGCAACAAAGTTATCCAGCTCACCTTACTGTGGTGTAGTAAAGTCTGATTCTGCAAAGGTGTTGGATGCAAGACACAAGGGAAGTGAATGTGTCTCCTCATTGCCTTGCAGCCTCACCAGTCCTACAGTTTCAAACAAATACACAGCAAGCAGACAGTGCTGGACAATTACCAAACCAAACTGAAAGACTTGTGCTCATGGAAAAAGTTCTGAGTGAGAAATACGAGGAGTGTGGAAATATAAGTTGTGTATACAGAATTAAGAGTTCAGAAAATACTGTTTGATTTATAGCAATATTGAATATAAACTTCATGCACACTACTACACAAAGAAGTACTTAATGATGAAGGAACTCCTATGTATTTTCTGAGTTACCCACTGCTGAGGCTTGCTGAAGTTGATTTAAGACTAGAAGAAGTTTGGAAGTGTGAATGCAGCCTTATTGATCTCCGAACTCAAGTCAGAAAGCCTAATCTAGACTCAATAGATGGTTTTTATTTTTTGTTTAATTACTTAACACTCTTAAGTAAGTTAAGTATGCACAGTTGTGAAGTTCTTAAATTAATTTTATGGATACTTGGTGCAATGATAAGCCAGAAAGTGTATATTAGAGAGGGGAGAAAAAACTGCTTTGATAATAACAGTTTTTATTTAAAAAATCTGTCTTACCTAAAAGAGTGTTAGTTTTTGTGGCACACATACAATAGTGTATTGAGAACAGTGTGGTTTATTTAGCAAAAGTGAGAAGATAGTTTTTATCAAATACATGAATAAACAAAGGCCATACCTGTCATGTAGGTTAGTACAGTCTCTACAGACTGACTCAAGAGTGGTTCTCACTCATATCTGATTGATATCAGTTATCTTCCCTAAAGATTAGTAAAACCAAAACCTCCTATTTTCTGCACTTTGCAAGTTTCATTAGGAAGCTTGGGATTTAGCTCACTTGGAGCTACTTAAACAGGGACATTCATGTTCAGGCACTTGTATTTTCTTATTTTCAGATTTTAAAATGGCTCTAAAATACAAATGCAAGGCATCCACATAAAAATATGAAGATGCCAATTCATAAATTATGCTACTGAGTAAATCACCTTCCTGAAATAGCTCCTTATGTTTCCATGCAGTTGGTTTGCATTTAGAGTTTTGCCTTTCCTGGGCTGACATTTATGCTGCGCCCCCAAGGTCATCAGATGGGGGCTCTTTGGCTGTAGTGGAGCAGAAAACCAAAGCAGAGGAGGCATATATAACTGCTGTATTTACTTAAGCAGTACAATCTCCCATCCTGTTATATGTCAAAGTGACTAATGGTAGAAAATCATTGTCGTAAAATCAGTGCTTTCCCTTGCCTGGTGTAGACAGAGTTGTTCTGTATTTCTGGGTTTTTTTACCCTCTGTGTGGAAGTCAAGTTATGGGAAGGGCTGTTGGAAATATTTTCCTAAAGAATGATTTGTGTGACTGGACAAATACAGGCTTAAATGGATATGTGTGTTTGCCCTAAAGGTTGATCATTGAGGATCTGATACAAGGATTGAGCGGATAATGCCAGTTTATACTTGGTTTGTCCTTTGTATGAAACTGCTGGTTGATGTGGACTTCCCCCTTCTTTCCCACCCTCCCCCCACTTTTCCCAGAGTGACAGGAATTGAGATGTATTGCTAGTCATAAAAACAGCTTCACTGATGGTGATTCCTCTTGCATTGGGTTGAGTTTGGTCCTTCTGCATAACTGATTGAAGCTTGCTTTTCATTTGCAAGCTTCTTGTTTCAGCCTTTAAAAGAACCCCACAAAACTAGCTTCACACAGGCAGAATGTGCTTCAAAATTGCATTTTTGGTAATCATGATGTGGTTTGCTGTGTTGCTTTGTTTTATATGCTTCTACCTATAATGTAAAGAACTTGCACAGGAAGAGGGAATAAAAGCTAAATTTTATAATTCCTCATTTGAGATTTTTGGAGGCCACATTCAGCACAAAGGTGTAAAATAGAGCTTGCAGTGAATATCTGGTGGTGTATTTGCATCTAAACCTGTGGCTAATTGAAATGGAGGTGTTTTTTTGAGAGTCAGAAAGTAAATTATACATAAATCTTATTTCTGAGTCTTTGGGGCTGAAAATCTGTATGCACTTTAACTTCAGGCTAATTCCTTTGAAGACAACAGACATTCTTGCAACAGTGACTTTTTACATTCTTGTAGATACTTGCTTGGTTAGCACCTATAATACCTAATATATTATTCTGCTTGGTTTTACCATTAGATTTTTTTCAATGACAGTCATGTTGTTCACGTAGAAAAAAAGGTTTCCAATAGCTGTAATTAATTCATTTAGAAAGATTTTTAATGAAACAGAAGTACTTTTAAAACCAGACAAGAAAAATTATAATTCAAATACAAGAATATAGTCAGGATGATTAACATGGTTGATTCAACACCACTATTACAAAAATTAGGTTTCTTTCCTTATTTAAAATTTCAAATAGAAGTATGCCATATGTCTACGAGGCAATAATTTACTAAAGTCTTAAGAAGAGCAAAGCCCTGTTCATCACTTTTAATTCTCTGCGGACTACGGAAACCGTGTTGTGATGTGCATCTGTACCTTCAGAGGTCTCTCACTGAACCTGAATTCAGAGGTGTTTTAGAAGTTGTGTTATCATGTTAGGATTGCCTTTGTTGGACCAGCTGTCCAGCAGCAATGAGGCACTTCAGTTTCCCCGATTTAAGTGCATATTTTAAAGCGGCACAATAGTGGGTAATGACACACTGGAACGAGGCACTCTGATTCCCGAATCAGGACTGGGATTTAGGAGAGGAAGCAGGTCCTTCTGCAGAGCTCTCTGCAGTATCTCTGCTGCTGTGGAGCACTGTTCAGCGTTCCTGACAGTAGCATTTGTAGCCAGGCCGTTAGGAAGCTTTTCTAATTGCAGGAAGAGAACTGCATTGTTCTTAAAAGGGATTATCCTCTAGAGTGCATAACTCCTTTTGTCCTTTCAGTCCCTTCACAAGTTGGCAGATCCATCAGGGTTTAAGATAGGTGTTTAAGTGCCACTTAGTGGCTGTCCGGAGCAAATGTAAGATACTGCGATTGCTGTGACAGTTTTCACCTCTGTTGTTTCTGCTTTCCACCAGCAGGAGAATCGCTCACCTTACCATGGAGATACCGAAGGCTTAATCAAAAACTGGTTGAAATCAGTTGAAAGATCCTGGTGGGTTTTCAGTAAGAAAGTTTCAGTACTGTAATTTCCATTTTACTTTTTCTTCCCCGAATTGTCCTACTGAAGTTCTGTTTGGGTTGTCCTAGTGGGTTTTTTTGGGTATTTTGTTTTTATTTGGGGTGTTTTTTCAATATTTTTGCCTCTAAATATTGGAATGAGTTTATATTTTACTATGTAACAAGAAGCAGCACTATGTACAGTCTGTAGAAGTATTGCTGTTTCTGGAGTTCATTCTTGTGTGTTAAATTTCACAAAACAAGACATGCTTAACATTGGTTGGTGTTTGAAATCAGCCACTGTTCTGGTGTGTTTCAGCTCTCCTCAGCTCTCCTATCTGATAGAGGTGAAGACATTAGCTCTCAGTCATGTTAGGAGCTTGCTGTAGTAAGTTTTTATCTTAAGGACAAAAGTTTATCTTCTAGAAACTTGCAGGACTTCTGGATATTCTTTACATGTTTGTCATTAACTGTGTACTGAACTAGATACATCCTTAAGACACGTAAGGATATAGTAGCAACTTGATCTGTTATTTAAGTGGGGGCAATTCTCAAACGAATAGCTTTCACATCTCAGACTGCCCGCATTGCCTCTATGCAGGCTTCTTCTTTACTGGGAGGAGGTTTTCAGTGGGCCTTCTTCAGGGAGTTCATGAATTGCAGAAGGCATGCTTGAAGTTTTTCTTTAGAATGGAGTTGTCTTTTTTTTTTCTTCTCTTTCAATTTTTATGTTTAATAGACTATCCATATGCATACTAGATTTGGAAGAGGCAGAAAAGTTCCCAGGAACTCCAAACAAACAAAACACAGATTTCTGATTACATTTTTTGTTGAAGTTACAGAACAGAAATGGTCAAGGTCTCAGGATAAACTCCTTCGCACACGTTGAGACAATGTACTTCCAACAAGCCTTATAAAACCTAGACACATGACAAATTTTCCTTAGCCTGACAACCCTCAGTGGCCTGACTTTAAGTACACATGTTTGCACAGGCATGTCAGCCTGTTCTGGAATTCTTCATGCCAGCTTGAAACATCAGCTGAATTAGACTTCCAGGTTTTTGTCTTAACTGGAGCTGTGAGTAAAATCAAAGCACTAGTATGGGATGACATTGTGAACTTAAAATGAGAGAAAGTAATACTTGATTCTTTTTAAGTTCTTGTTGTTTGACTGTATATTACAGTTTTTTGCATGCTAAGAGAAAAAGCTGGGAAGATTGATTAAAACTGGCCTACATTCTACCCATAAATTATAATTGAAAGCAATGGGACACTTGAAAATTTAATGTACCCTGGATTAAATGCCTTGTTTAATATCTTTATCAATGATCTGGACAAAGGGATCAAGGGCACCAAATTGAGCAGGAATGTTGGTCTGCTGGAGGGCAGGAAGGCTCTGCAGAGGGATCTGGACAGGCTGGATAAATAGGCCAAAGCCAGTTGGAAGAGGTTTGACATGGCAAAGTGCTGGATCCTACACTTGGGTCACAACAACCACAGGCAGTGCTACAGGCTGGGGCAGGGTGGCTGGAATTTGGCCACAGCCAGCTGAACATGAGCCAGGGGGACAAGAAGGCCAATGGCATCCTGGCCTGTGTCAGAAACAGTGTGGCCAGCAGGACCAGGGCTCAGCCTTGAGTCCACACCTTGAGTCCTGTGTCCAGTTCTGGGCCCCTCACAACAGGAAAGACATTGAGGGGCTGGCCGAGAGAAAGGCAACAGAGCTGGTGAAGTGTCTGGAGTAAAAGGCTTATGAGGAGCAGCTGAGGGAGCTGGGTGTGTTCAGCCTGGAGAAGGCTCAGGGGAGACCAGATCACTCTTTGCAATGATCTGAAAGAAGGTTGTAGTGAGATGGGGATTGGCCACCTTTCCCAGGTAACAAGTGACACGATGAGAGGAAGTGGCTTCAATTGCACCAGGGAGTGTGGATATTAAATAGGGTATTAGGAAAAAATTCCTCAGTAATAGGGTTGTCAGGTATTGGGTCAGGCTGCTCAGGGAAGTGGTAAAATCACCATCCCTGGGAAGCATTCAAAAAATGTGTGCATGTGACACTTGAGGACATAGTTTAGTGGTGAATATGGCAGTGCTGAGTTAGTGGTTGGACTTGATGATCTTACAGGTTTTTTCCAACCTGTATTGATTCTATGATTCTAAAAGACTTGCTCAGATGACTTCTGAGGTTCACTTATCCATTTGAGTCTTTGCACCTGTGAACACATTCAAATATGTAATTTAAGACTTGCAAATTATTCAAATACGTGAGCTCAGACTTGCAAGTTGCAGTGGTATCTGTGAATATACTTCAGTGAAGAATTCAGCTGTCTAGCCCATCCATCTAGCTTTGTGCAGGTTTCTCCTGGAATGCCAGTTCCCTGTTGGTACTAAGAATACCCAGAAAGGAGGAAATGGCAGAACTGACCCATGATTAGTTATGTATTTATTTATATATTTCACTAGTGTACTGCATGTCAACTAATAGTTTAGACTTTATTCCTGAAAATATGTCCACATTTCCAAAATTTACCAACTCCATGAGTCTTACATGAAATGATGCAGCTGCCTCCCCTTCTTGCTGATAAGATGGCTAACAGAACCTGTGGGGAGGAGCTGTGTGGAGCCATGGGTTTTTGGATGGCTGACTCAGCACGCAAAGGCTTCCATTGTTCTGGCAGAGGAGCGGAAGCGCAGTCAGCACATGTGGGTGAAATGTGCAGCAGTGACTTACAGTAGTATATCCTGAGCCCTTTGAAGCCATGCAGCTTTATCAAAACCACAAAAGAGTCATAAGGACAAATCCTGCTGCTGTGCTTTAAAAGCCTTTCTATTGTGTGTTATATTTCACAAATGTTTCCCAGTGGATTTTTTAGGAGTTAAAACAAAATTGTCTTAAAGTAGCTAAATGTGGAATGTTGTTTGTAATGAAACCTAGAACTGTAAATTTCTGAATGGAAAGCCAACTGAACCATGGGCAAAGTGATTTTTCAGATTGGTAAAGACAGTTTGAATCTTGGTTTGAAAGATGGTTTATTGCCATTTTGTGGCTTTCACTGTAATCGAAAGACAGTATGACTTAGCCAAAAGTACAAAAGCAAAAGAGTCCACATCACTGGCAAAGATATACTCAATGGGTTAATAAGCCTGCAGAAGAGGGTGGGGAGAGATTAGAAACAGTAAGTTAAAAATATGTGCAAGGGAACATTGCTTATAAAGTTTTCCGCTTTCAAGGCAACTGAGAAGGAATATAATCAACAGCACAACATAGCAAAATAAAAACCACAAATAATTTAATAAAAAGGCAGATTTATATGCTCCATGCAAAATTACTGTACATGCAAATTATTATGTTAGTAGGTTCCAGTGGTATTCTCAATTTTACATTACGCTGGAAATATCTAGGGAAGGACTGTGCTGCAGCTTGTAGTCAAATGGAAGGCTCATGATGAGAAGTGATGTAGAGCAAGGGTTGGGCAGGCAGCTGAGTGCACTACTTAATCAACTGCAAGGGGCTGCAATAGTTCTCAGTTGGCTACTGTTCTCCCACCAGGGTTTTTTCCAATAGCACCAAAGCAGGGAGGCTTGTGATATGAGGGCAACCTGACAGACATTAAAAAACGCTTCAGCTTGATTCTAGAAAAGAATAGGACAATATGGTATTTGTTTGCTCTTTTTGTTATCTATGCTTAAGATGCACACGGATATAGTAACAACTTGGTCTGTAATTTTAGTGGGGAAAATTCTCAAATGAATAGTTTTTACAATTCAGCTGCTCATCATATGTGAACTGCAAGGTTCTTTGACTGACAAAGGAACTCCATTGACTGTAGGTAAGTTCTGGACCCTACACCTACTGAGAGATAAATCTGAACTGATAGCTCTTATTGTTAAGCAATTCCCAGGAAAACCAGGAATATTTTGGTTTGGGGATAGAATAGTTAATACTTAGAGTTTTATTTTAACTGTTGGAGTTTTTTCAGCTGACTGAAATGGGGGTTGCTTTATGGTATGTGAACTATAATATAAGCCCATTAGAATCTGTGTACTGTCTGTGGGGATTGTGGCTGGATTAAATAATAAGAAATCAATGCTGTTAGAAATAGATTTATTTAGTTATTATGTAAATTTTGGAGAACTGAGAAGGCTGGCTACCTGTCATGGCTCTCCATACTATGGAATTCAATATAATTCCCTAGTCTCCTACTGTTGCAACTGAAGTATACAAAATAATATGCCTAGGATGGTGGGATTATTTTTGTATCTATAAGTAATTATGTGAACAAAGAGCTAGCCCATAACTCTATAAAATGATGCATACACAATTGCTTATTTTATATTACTCATTACTAGAGTGTTCTAGTAAGCTACAGTAAATAACTAATCCAACGTGAAGTCCCATGTAATGGAAATAGGCATTGATAATATATATGTCTCCCATAGCATATGGGAAATTGATAAAATTATAATTATGTTTTGATTTTAACCAGTCAAATGAGAGGTGTCATGTCCTGTTCATAGGTTTTTTGCAACACTTTCTAGACATTTTTTACTCTATAACTTATCTATTATTGGAAGTAGAAGTGCTTAATATTTTGGATTTTTTCCACTGTGGGGTAATGCTTCTTTACAAAGGGAATGAGACCTATCTTCAAATGAATTGTCTTTTTTCCCATCTGACTGAGTTAATCATATAAGCTTCAAGATCAACAAGCACTTTAGTATAACTTCTAATTGCATTTTGAAAATGTTTTTTAAACTTTAAGAGGTTTTGGGATTTTTTTCCTCCTGAGATCTGTGAGTGCTTGTCACAAGGAAGCAGCAGGAAGCTGATGGAAAAGGGTGCAAAGTCCTTTCAGGGCCATGTATCTAGTGCCAGGGGACATTAATGGCAATTTGATTTTCACGTTTTGCATCCCAGTGCCGGGAGATTTTTAAAATAAGCAACCTTGCATAATTAGTATTTTATTGTTTATCCAGTTGTGTCAGGGTTTGTGTGCATCTGCTGCTCTCTCCTCAGAGCCACCTCAGCATTCTGGAGAGCTCAGCTAAGTTATCCCTCAGCTTGGTGACACTGAGAAGACCAAAAGCTACTGCTTTACAAGGAGGAAAAGTAGGAAGTTTACAGCTGTTTCAGCTGCAATCAAGACTTAGCTGATGATCTCAATGGCTTGACCTGTCACTGCACACTGGGAGCATCGCCATTTATTTTGAGCTCTCTGATTTGCTTCTGCCTAGTTTGCTCTGTCTGCCTTCTTCTCTTCCTGCTCATTTCACAGCTTCCAGAAAACCCTCATTACTAAACAGAATAAATACATGGAACCTCTGATGTCTCTTTGTGGCAATTCCCTGCTGTGCTCTGAGTTTCCCCTGTTGCTCATTTGCCACATCGTCCTTGTGGGTTTTTTGCATCCAACCATTCAGATCAAAGTGACCTCCTCACAAGAGATCTTCATAAGTCTTGCTTAGACTTATCTGGACAGATTCAGGCCGTGTTTTTTCACTCATTTATAGAGATCTGATCATTTGATTACAATTAGATCACTCAGCAGTGTACATTTCATCTTAGTCAAATGCAGACATATGATTATGCTTCAGTGGAATTAGTCAGAACACAGGGCAAAGTTCCTGACAGCTTTAAGCTTTATTTTGCTGTCTGTGGTAAGACAAAAAGTACACAATCCAGCATAAAGCTTGCGAATCCAAAGTTTACTCATTAATGTTTTTGGAAGTGTTTGAAGTGGCACAGTGATTTCAGTCCAGATGTGCTCTTTGCATCAAATGACCCTAATGTTTATGAATGGGCACCAGTGGACCCTAAAGCTAGATTGTGTTACTGTCATGCTGATTATGTATAGCCTTGGTTACCTTTACAGGATGATGGGTTCCATGTACTGTGAGTAGTATTTTCTCCAGTCCCTTGTTTGACTAAGGATTTCACCAAAACCCTTCCACTCTGAACTTTCTGGAGCAAATACTAAGAAATTATCCATTCAATTCAAGGTAACTGACTGATCATCCCAGCATCTGCTATCACCCTTAACTGCCTTCTAACAGGGCATAAGAAAAGCACAAATGGTTTTCTCTAGATACAACTTTTCAAATGGAAAAAAAAAAAAAAAAAAAGCCTAAATACTTTTTTGTCCAAAACAGACCCATGGGGAAGAATCTGAAGATAATAGTAGCCAGTCAGGAAAGCTGCTCCAACCTTATGAGGTGTTTTATCCTCTAATACTCTCATGACCTCACTCCAGTTGATGTAACCCTGCCTCTAGGATATTACTTGCCCAGGGAAGACTTCAATTCCACTGTCTGCTGAGTGAGCAACATGGCCCCTGTGCTCTTACGCTTCTCTTCTACATGTGTAGGTCATCTTTCCCTTCACAGATCTTGCTTTCCCTCAGTCCTCTTGCTGAGGTGCAATTGAGCCTCAGCACATGGTAACCCTCTTATGCTCTGACACTGTTGGAGAGAGAATGATAGTTGTGGTAGGGAAGAGGACAGATAGCCCATCACCAACATGACTTTTCATTCCTGAATGAGAAATCCTAATATTACTTGAATCAAAGCATTTTGGCAATTACAAAATGTCAGCATTTTTCACATTTGCTACTGGTTAGCAAATAGCCAGAAAATTTCACTCACAGTACTAAGAAGATTACCAAAATCTGTGTAATTTCTATTTCCACTGAGTGTCTAGAAAGCACCAAGGAGGTCATCCCAGGTGCTTTGGTGAAAGCTGGATTGCATCTTTAGCATGGGCGGTGGGCTCCCCTGCACTTTAATTCAAAGGGACAGCCACTACCAGTCTGTGGTTAGGTATTGGGTCTTGCTGTTGTCTTTCATCATGGGGCTGGTGCAGATCTGCTTTGGTGAAGTAATTTAGTTTTATGATTAATATTTTATTTTGTATTGAGAAAAAAGTTTGCTTATAATTTAGCGAAAAGAAGTAACAAAGCTTACTCTTTTCTTCACCACAGTATCTATTCAGAAGCCACTGAGTTAGGCTTGGTCGAGTCTTTGGATAGGATGAAATCCAGAGGATTCATTACTCTTTTCCATTGATGGATTCAGAAAGATCATTTTTTTGCTTCTTGCATTGTGTGAAGATGCAATGAAAGTCTGGTGTTTCCTTAGACACCTTTATTTTGGTATGATGTATTACAGCTGCATCTAAGAACCAAAACATTATTACATTTTGAATTCACGTCACAAACAGTACTCTCACAGTAGTTACTTTCTCTCTATTTCTCTGATAAAGTAGAAACCATCACACCTGGAATGGGAAAGGATGAGACAATACTCAGGAAAATCCTAAAGAATGGTGAGAAATAAGTGATAAAGGATAAAAATTGTGGATATTTTTAAACAAAGACCAAATATTGGAAAGCAATAATTAATGGCAGGCATATTTTTTCTTGTACTTTTTTCGCCTGAATTTATCAAGACCTTCTTATGCACAGGAAGGAAGGAGATAAGTGAAAGTTGCTAGTGGACAGAGGGGATAATTCATGAAAAGAATAACTGCCAAAGTATGTTTAAGTACAATTCAGAAGAAAAAAACTTTTAATGGGAATAGGATCGGCTTTAAAATCACCACTAGTTGTAACACGAGCAACAGGAGAGGCCAGTTCTCAGGTACCACAGCTGTGGCTATGCCCTTAATGCAAGTTCTTGTGAGACATCATTCAGTGACGATGCACTGTGAATACACAAAAATATTTATGGCCATTAAACTAGAGAAACTGAAATCAAAGGAAAATGAGTCATAAATACTCCTTTTTTGAGTTGAAAGGTCAACTGCACCCTCCTTTCTTCTTAGTATTTGTTTATGTCTCCCTTCTCTTTTTATATCTGTTTCATTCTCCAAATGGCTTCTTTTAATGGAGAAAAGTTTGTTGGAGAAAAAATAATGGGGGTATTTGTGTACGTGTAAATTTATGTAGGACATATGTAAAACAGAAAGATCACCTTTCTGATGAGATAAGCTTTAAGTTGTGGCTTTGAAGTATTTTAATTGTTGCTATTTTAAAAACAGTCACAAATATCTTGCTAATACTTTCCATGATAACATGGAACAGCTTATAGGACTGAGAGGTTTGTTTTGATTTTTAAGAGATCATACACTTGGATAAGGTGGTGTCAAGTGCTACTTACTATTTATGCAGTACAGATGTTATTCCCTCACCCTGAATTTTTCCATTAATGGGTATGTAGTATTTTTGGAGAGACAGTCATCTATACAAGACAAACTTAAAATACTAAAATACAGAGGTTTTCTTTTTAGAAATTTGAACATCCTGAAAATGAAGGCAGTTATTGTTCCCACTACAGTACTAAATGCATTTTTTTGGAAGGTAAGCAACACAGTGACCTTTTCATTTACACTGAAGAATTTCATGTATTACTAAATGTTTTTATAGCTGAACACTTAAGCTTCACATCCAGCTGTTTCCCAAATGCCCAAGTGTGCCCACTTCTCCTTCCTTCAAGGCCAGCATCTATCATTTTTGTTTAACAGATGAACTAAAGCAGAAAGAGCAGTTATGCAGCATGCCTGAAAGCCATGTTAACAGCAGAAACTGGAATTCATTCATTGTTACTCTTATCTCCTAATTCAGTATCTTCACCACAAGACCACTCTGCTTCCCAAACCTACAGAAGCATGGAGGAATTTTCAGGGTGCATTTAAAATCATACAAATGTCACTATACCAACTACATGCAACAGGTTCAAAGTTAAGTAGTGTAAAGTAACACACTGGAGATGGCTGTTTGAGCCAGTTGCAGACAGGGCGAGAAGCCAGATATCCTGACTGACATCAGTGTTTAATGAGGACTCAGGAGCAGATGTGTGTATTGTTAGTTTAAAATTGTGTAAAGATGTCAGTCAGGAAGGGGAAGCTGGAAAAACTCCCAAGCTGGCAGGATCTCCTTGGAGAAAGGGGAAGAAATAATTATTTAGAAGTAATATTGTTCACACTCAGTGTTAGAGATATGAGACTCTTGAGACTTTCATGCTACCATCAAATATAGTGGTTATACTGTAGTGTATAGGGGTTATGAGCAGCACATAATGAGGAGCATTCTGCCTTGCTCGTGCCCTCAATTACTTTATGAAATAAAAGCAGACCTGGCTCTATACTTCAGATATAGAATATATTTATATATATAAAATATACATATATTAATAATATTTCTAGAGTTCTTGTCAGGTTCTATGTTTAAGGCCCTGAGAATAGATGTTACTTTTTCATGTATGTGCTGTGTACATCATGAACATAAGCAGCAGTGAAAATTTCTCTCTCTATTATGCCAGTAAGCCTTTAGAGGCTGCTACCAGAATGGGTGTCAATCATACTTAGTTATTTATTGGGCTTATGGCTAAGAACATCTGTACAATTGACAGAGAGAACCATTGGCCATCTTTGTGAATTATCTCTAATCTGTAGAACTATTAGAAAATGGAACACTATTATTTTATGAATATCTGAAATGTATTTGTTAAGGTTTTCATTTTAGAAATGGTAGCTTAGGTACAGCCTGAGAAGAATTGCTTTTGTGTTGCCCCTCATCTCTCTGTGGCCCATTACAGAAATACAGCAGTGCTAGGGCAGTCACCAGCACCACGTTAGGAGGTGATAGAGCTCTCCAGCAGCTCGCTGCCTTGTTTGCTTTGCATGAACCAAACACAGGGCTGCAGGGTCATGCAGTCTGGGGCAGGCACCAAAACTACCCCTTTTCTGCCTCAGTGGGCTGTGAGATTGGCTCTGGTTCTCCCCAGCCCATGTGAATGGATGTCACTCTTTCCCTTCTGTTTTCATTAATAACTCAAACAACTGGAGCAGTGTCAGCTCTAACCCAGAGATCATTCCATTGGCCATAAGTGTGCAAGTGCAAGCATATGCAGGGCACTCTTACAGTGGAGTAGCTGTCTCAGAATGTCTTTGGGCAAAATGAAGAGCTGAATTTGGCACTTCATCATCTAACTTTGACCAGTTGAAGTTTATTGAGAAGCGCATAGCAGACCCCTTTGTTTTCCTAGTACAATTGTGCAAATCTAGTTCTTCGTGTTGTTTCTGTGAGGTGGTGGAAAATAAAGGGCTTTTTGTTTTGAGCCCAGTGGATTATTTCCTGTGAACTCCAAGCCTTTTTTTGCTTTCCTGGTTTTGTGCCCTTCCTCCAAACTCAGGAAAACGAGTAGTTTCAGGAAGCCCTATGGCCACTGAGTAGGGGAGGAGGCTGTTCACAACCAGCTCAGCCGGAGCAACGACAGGAATGAGCATTCCTGGCTGACTGGCAAGTAACATCCCTGGACCTGCCGGAAACATGTACACTACTGTCTGGCCTTCCACGACAGTCTGATTTCTGAAAGTTGAGCTGCTAGCGTGTGTTGTCAAATGCCATTAGCTAACGCGAATGGCAAGACAGACTGGAAGTGTGACATTTCATAGTGGTTTCAAACAGATGATTTTTCGCTCGATCCTTTAATGTTAGGAATGGCTTCGATGCCGGGATGTTCCCAGAAAGTTTTAGTTAGAATCCCTTCGTCAGCGCTGAGTTACGTGGCCGGGCAGCGCGAGGCGGCGGCCGGCGGTTGTCTGCGTTACCGGGCGCGCTGCCGGCGGGCGAGCCCGCTCCCTTCCCGAGCCCGCTCCTTACCCGAGCCCGCTCCCTTCCCGCAGCCCGCTCCTTACCCGAGCCCGCTCCCTTCCCGCAGCCCGCTCCTTACCCGAGCCCGCTCCCTTCCCGCAGCCCGGCGCGGAGAGCCCCGCCGGAGGCGGAGCGCGGCGGGGGCGGGACGCGGCCGCGGCCCTTCCTTTCCGTTCCCTTCCCGCCCCGCAGCCCCGCGGCTGCAGCCGGCGCCGCCACGGGCAGTGTCCCCGGCGCGGAGAGCTGGCGGTGCCGCCGGCCGGCGCTCGGGACGCTCCGGGAGTCCGCGCGGGCCGGTCCCCTCCCGGCGCATGAGGCGGTGGGAGCGGCGGACGGGAGAGGCGGAGAGGAGCGGCCGGAGCCGGGGATCGCCGCGCCGGAGCCCCTAGGATGTCACCATTGTTCAGCTGGGTGGCCAAGGTAGGCGGCGCGGCGCTCGGGAAGTAAAGTCCAGCCTTAGGGCTCGCAGATGTTCGCGTGTAATTTCAAGGCAAGTCAGTCGTCTCTGGGAAGGGAGCAGAGCTCTGTATTGTTCAGCCAGGGAAAAGGAGGAGTACTCAAAGTGACCGGTGAAGTCAACCTGCTGTCGGACATGGCTTGGGTTTAGGGGCTGAAAGCGAGGCTACAGGTCTGGCCGGCTTGTTGTACGTTGCTGCGGGTCTGCAGAAGGGGAGAGCTGAAATTAAAACTGCTCTGAAGGCCTGATCTTAGTGCCTGTTGAAGTCTAACGCTACTTTTGCACTCTGGGGAATGTGTAACAGCGCTCCCACTGTTTGTTTTGGAGTCTTTTTTTTTCCCGTGGTTTTTGTCATGCTCTGAATTTATGAAGAACAGTAAGTTGGATTTTAGTGGGACACTTACATGTTTAACTCTGGCAAGGCATGTGTCGTGCTGGCTTCTTCATCTGTGTGTCTAGCTCTTCAGTAGGATTTTCCACTGTAACTGAAATTACGTATGGATGCAAAGCAGTGAAGATGGTTAAAGATCCCTATAGTTTTGAGCTGATGTTTTAAAAAATTCTGAAGTAACAGTCATTTTGAATTCAAAATGAGCAGCAAATGATATTCTGTCTCAAGGCACAGTTTAACATATAGAAAAGAACAAGTGTATGAAACAGCTGTATGGCAGTCAAGAATTGTAGGTTCCTTGAATAAATTAGCTGGGAAAAAAACTCCCTATATCTTGAAATTCAACAAACAGCGTTATCTGCTAGGCAGACCACATAAAACCTGATTCGCTCTTCTCTGTTGTCAGGTGTAAATGGTCAGTTGCTTAATTACTTCTGCGTTCCTGTTCTTGAATATTTAACAGGTGAAATACCTACCCTCGGGTGATACTAAGAGGGAAGTGCTTGATATGTGACTGTTGCCTTTGTTCAGGTTCTCAGATAGGAGCATTTGCTCTATTCTGCTTTGAAAGGAGACTGCTGACTTATAGACACAGCCTGAAAAACCGAAATGTATCTTTCTCTCTTTCCACTTGCCTTTTTTTCTCTGCCAGAAGACCTGTTGGGTGGAGCACGTGTGGTTACCTCTCCTGTCACTCCTCAGGCTCTGTTTCATGCATAACATAAGACCCGGTTTGCTGTGTTATATGAAGGAATGATTCCGGCTAATGCCCGTCCCGACCCTTCCAAATGTGCTGGTCACCTACACATGTGGCTGCTGTCAAAGATGAGTGATGCCATTGCGTATGTACTTCAAGGATGCCCCCAAGGGATGGCTCATTTCCTTCCCTCATTGTTCGCCTGTCAGCTGGGCAAGGCAGCTGGTCTGAGAGGAGTTGGTGCCGGAGGAGGTCAGAACCTGTAGCACGCGGAGTTCACTGTGTTTTTAGACAAACAAGCTCTTGCACAAACACACTTCTAACTGCTTTTAGGAGTGCTTTCTGGGCTTTCAAAACTGATAATTTCAATGCTGGTCCCTCACAACTACTTAGTTTTACTCTTTTGATGGCCATTAATTGTCAGCACTAATTTGGGAGGGAAAGCCAGGGCAGTGTACTTAGAAATATAAAATGAGGCTTGTTAATAGAGAAAGCTTTCCTGCTTGCCAAAATCTGATCAGTAAAAAATGTAGGAGCTATTGCTGTGGGCTTTCAACACAAATGCAAGGCTTTCTAGTTTTTATAAAATGGTGGCTTATTCCAGAACAGGGAAGGACTGTGGGATGGGTGGTGGAGGAAACTGCCCCCTTCGAAGGAAAGCTGCCCCTTGCATCTATTACTTAAAAATTAGTGACCCCCCCACTTAAGTAACGTAACTATTTAGTCTCACCAGGCAAGTCACCAGGCCTGCAGATAGTTACATGTGAAGCAAGTTACTCCCATGTGCTGTAAAATTGATTTCCCTGGTGTTTGTATAAACATTGCCTTTTAATATATCTTGTTTACACATTTTTACATGCAGTTTTACCCAGCTTGTCTCTTACCTACACACAGGCTCCTCAGGGCTGAGTTTTGCAGTGCTGCCGGGCTCTGCCATGGGGCCCATTCTGGGCTGGAGGATAAAGCCCTACTTGAGCTGTGTGTGAATTGATGTTGTCCCCATTGGCCATATGGATGTTCGCTAAACCCTAGATGATGGCTCTGTGGATAATGAATTCTAAAGTACTGACTTGTTTTAGTCTCCTAAAATTATTTAAATAAAAAAGAATTGTTATACCTGTTTTTCCTGCATGGTTTGATACAAAGTTAGACAACTGACTTAAGGGAATCCTTAAGCACCTAAAAGAACAGTCCCTTGAAAGTGTAAACATGTTTGCACTGTTCTGAGTAGAAAATACAGTTGCTTTTGTAGATACACAAAGACTATTCATATTCAGTTTAGATCACTAAAGTAACTGTTACTAAAAGTAATCATTGCTGGGTTGAAAAAAGTCAAATCTTTCAGTCTCAAAAAAAGACATGCAGAGTTTTAGTGGTAAACTGGCACATTATTAATTCATCAGTAGGAGATAATAGTGCAGTGACAAGTGTTAAAAGTAATTTTATTTCTGTTTCTATGATATGGAATACAGATTTAGTTAAAAGAGATTTGTCTTAGTTCTTTACAAATTGCTTAGTTTTGTAATGCAAGTTTCTATTCAGAAGCAGTCTTACAGCAACCAGAATTAGAGAACTGATTGCTGAAGAAATAGAAACAGTTCTTAGTACAAGAAATTGTATAAATAGAGAATTTTGAGTAAATGTGTCCTCAGATTCTCAGCTAGCTATGAAATTTATACAGTTTCTCTTTCTAGTTACAAAAAAAACAAAAAAGGTGCTGTATATAATTTAATAGTTGTGTTAACTTCAACTTATTTTGTCTGAAGGATTATAAACCCACAAGGAACCACTAAAGAAAATAACTAAGATAAAATGCAAAGCATAGTTACACAATTTAATTCAAGGTTTCTTTTATGATGATTTTGCTGGTAGGGATCAATTCACCTTGAACAGCTGCCTCCAACCTGCAGGACAGCAGGTAGAAAAGAGATGCTCCCTCCTGAGGGGAGCTGAGAGTGACAGAGTGTGTTGCTGAAGCCTGAGGAACCTCCATTTATGTGTCACCAACACTGGAAGAAAAGGGTGGGTTTACAGTGTAGCTGTCCCTGGCTGGGTTGGCTAATGTTGAAAAAGCTGGTTGTTTGGATTCCTTCTCCTATGAAAATCAGATTTTAGGGTATATTCACAATAGATGCTCTGAAATTCCCCACAGCAAAACAAGAAGTAAGTTTTAGTATGGTTTGGGTTCTTTTCAAGGATTTCTGAGTTGGAAGGACCTATGAGCTTTCCTCAGTTTGGGAAGCTCTCAAGCCATCAACAAAGGAAGTTTCTGTCCTATTCAGTGCAGCAAGACGTGGTTATTTGGCTTGTGCCATGAAACATTACTGAAAAGGTAATCATAATAATATTGGAAATGCCACTTATATTTCTTGTATTCCTAATATAGCTTTATATGATCTCTTAGAATTGATCTTGGTGCTGTTTTGCCATCATTCCTACTATTTTCTATACAATAGAGCACCTAGTAGACCTCTGGAGGAACATGCATGGGAGTAACAATATACTTCTTAGTTTAGGTCAGAAGCTACAAATGAAATTAATTTGCCTTCTGCAAAGGGATGAAGAGGATTGAGAGACTGAAAATCAGGATGGCCAAGAAATCCCCTCTTATTGTTTGGTTTGTTTTTGTTTTTTTCCTCTCCTTTTAAAGAGTGTTCTGAAAGGATGATTTTGGCTTTTTTGCTGGTCTGTTCTAGGGTATATCACACTCACTTATGAGGATATTTTGCTCCAGTTTAACTGACATGCCTATTTTTTATTCCCCACAGCTTCCAGCAAAGTTGAGCGCCTTTGGACATCTTTAATCCCTCAGTGAATGACTTACATTTTAGCCAAATAAATCAAGTTTTGGTCTCTTCAGGAGCCCTCATAACCAGGCATTTTAAAACCGTCTAAGGCCAAGAAACTTACATGTTTGTTAAACCTGTCTTACTTCTAAGCTCATCTTACTTAAGATAAATTATTTGGGTAGGTGAGTAAGTGGTGGTGGTATTCTGTGGTGTGCAAGTCTTGGTTGTGCTAATGCACTTATCCCTGATAACCCTTATTGTAAAGGAATTTGAATACTTGCATACTGTATCAAGAATCAAGTAGTTAATAGAGAACTAGTGCCAGGGAAGAATTGGGAATTGCTGAGGAGGGAAGGCTCAAAAGCCATAGTTTTGCTTGTGGAAGTATTTCCTTGAAGCCATTGACGCTGTGGGTAGGGCTGAAAGGACAGACCCTCGCTTGTCTCCCAGGCTGGATGCCAGCAATGTAGCAAAGAGAAAGTGCAGATTTCTGCCAGAGCTGTGTTTTGGTGCCCAAGCTTGCACAATGCCCTTGTCAGAGAACACTACGTTTCTGCTCAGTGTGATTCTCCAGGTCAGTTTATGTTGATGTAAAATGTTGTTGCCAATTGACAGCTTTCAGATAAATGCAGATTATCACAAAATACCGAGCAGTTCAAATGCAGTTTTCTGTATGCCAGTCACTCCCCGCCTTCCCCTGCGGGGGCCGGGTGATGACTGAGGAATATGCGCTCAGCATTTGAAATAAAGTCAGTCCTGTGGTGAAACCCCTCAGTTACTCAGCAATTAAGTTCCCTTTGGAACTATTTGCTTTTATTCTTCATCCTTCCATTTCTTTTCCTGTATGCCAGGCTCAAATTGCACCTGCTCTGCTTAGATGCTCCCCATTTGATGGGAGAGGGCCGGAATATAGTTGTTCCCATGGCATTTGTGTGGCTGTGCAGCTGTAGCAGGGCAGTGTCCTCTGCTTTTTCAGGTACATTAGGGATGCTTAGTAAGGAGTAGAGCATTACATAGAGAAATTCCTGGCCATGTAGATTGCAGTTTAGCAAGGTTTTTCTCTTGAATCATTTATGCCTTTCTGAATTAATTTCTTATGAGTATCTTCTTTCAGGTTCATGTTGACCTTCAGATTTAACAAGCCAAGCCTGACAAGGTGGCTGAGCTTGCTCTTTTGTACAGGTTCTGTCCTCTGCAATTCAAAACAGAACTTTTAGCCTCTAGTCAAACACTGTTTGCTTTTCTTTGCTGAAGGGCACTCTGGAAGTTGGTGCTAGCTGTCTTCATGTGGTTAACATGTTGTGAGCCAACCAGTAGCAAAACTACTAGCAAATGCTGCAGGATCAGGGAAAACCCCAGGTTGTATCAAAGAGGTATAATACAACTAAGGGTTTGTTTGTATTTTTTTTGCCATATATATATATGTCTGCAGCACCGCAGTTTCAGTTTATTTGCCTTACATTTGATGATTTAAAATACTGTTTCATATCATAGCCTTTTTTTTTTTTGGAAAGGCTACTGTAATGAAGCAGTCTTTTATGTGTACTAGAGGTGTTAATTAGAACACCAAAGCAGCAGTTCCACTCTGGGTCCCATAAATAAAAATATCCTTATGGAAAAGTCAGGTAAAGAACCTCTTTGCAGTTTGTAATTTCCCATTGTCCTGAATGTAGAAGCTGCAGCATATCTGAGAAACTTTTGCTTTAAGGAGTTGTTGGAACTTTTTTACTGTGCCGTCTAATAAAACTTTAAATACTTTAAGAAGTCTTCTGAACCATTTTATTTTAAATTTGAAGAGCTGAGGTTGTGTATGGTACAGAGGTTGACTTATGACTTAACAAGTAAATCCTCAATGGAATTACTCAATTATTATTCAATTAATGGAATTACAGCTTGGGTTTTGTTGATTTTTT
>VWYO01025552.1:1002434-1075850 GCA_013400275.1 Rhadina sibilatrix | reverse complement strand
TTTTTTTTTTTTTTTTTTTTAATTACAAGTGTTTACAGCTCAACTGTTCAAGCTGAAATACTTATGGATGGCAGTGACTCAGAGGAAAAATATTCTCAGCCTCTGTTTTGGTAGTATTTTACATATCAGTTAAGATAGACAAAATATGTCAAGAGATGCTTACTAATTTTAATGGGGAGGTGAGGCAGCAGAGCTGGGAAAAGTAGCCAGAACTCAGAACAGAAGCTGAGGCAAGGGAATGACTTTAGCTACTGTGTATTGGTTTCATCACTGAGTTAACTCTACTGAATTGTATTTGAATTGTTTTCAGTTATTCTTGCTTTTAACCAAGTTACAATAACAAATCATGAGATGCATTAATGCAGAAATATAGAATTTTAATAGGAGTGTTTTCACAGAATCACAGAATAAGCTGAGTTGGAAGGAACCCACTAGGATGAAGCCCAGCTTCCTGGCCCTGCACAAGACACCCCCAAGAGTCACACCACATGCATCATCCAAACACTTTCTGAGCTCTGTCAGGCTTGGTGCTGTGACCACTTCCCTGGGGAGCCTGTTCCAGTGCCCAACTACTTCTGGGCAAAGCACCTTTTTCTAATATCCAACCTAAACCTCTCTGACACAGCTTCAGGCCATTCCTTCATGCCCTGTCACTGGTCATCACTGAGAAGAGATCAGTGCCTGCCCCTCCTCTTCCTCTCATGAGGAAGTTGTGGACTGCAGTGAGGTCTCCCCTTGGTCTCCCCTCAGTCTCCTCTCCTTGAGGCTGAATTTACCGAGTGCCCTCAGCCACTCCTCACACGGCTTCCCCTCAAGGCCCTTGCCCATCCTCACTGCTCTCCTTTGGGCACATTCTAACAGATTTATATCCTTATTATACTGTGACACCCAAAACTGCCCCCAGCACTCGAGGTGAGGCTGCCCCAGCTCAGAGCAGAGTGGGACAGTCCCCTCCCTTGCCTGGCTGGTGATGCTGTGCCTGATGCACCCCAGGACAGGGTTGTCCCTCCTGGCTGCCAGGGCACTGCTGACTCATGTTCAACTTGCCATCGGCCAGGACCCCCAGGTCCCTTTCCATGGCACTGCTTTTCAGGATCTCATTCCCCAGTCTGTCCGTACATCCAGGGTTGCCCCATCCCAGATGCAGAATCTGGCACTTCCCCTTGTTGAACTTCTATGGTTATTGCACAGTCTGCTAGTTTATCAAGGTCACTCTGCAGGGCCTCCCTGCCTTTGAGAGAGTCACAGCTCCTGCCAATTTTCTATCATCTGCAAGCTTGCTTAGTGTCCTTTTTTTTAAAGTAAAATCTTTCTGAAAAGCACAATTTTCTTACTGAGAAGCAAGAGAGACATTCAGGCACCTTTACCCTGTTTCAGTGGACTAGAGCATAACAACAGGCTTTCTGCTGCTTGTTTTCCCTTGTGCTTTCAAGTTCCCAAAAGGCCAGGCCAGTATTCCTGGATCAGCTGGCCAGGTGCATGAAAGCTGCAGTTCTCAGCTTGGATGAAATCCCCTGTAGGTTGCATCTACGTTAATGAGTGCCATGCAGCAACATGTTGTTCCAGGGGGCTGCTGGTGCTGAAGACAGGTTCTATACCTCACTCTGGGAAGTGACTTTTATTTTGAATTGGCCCTAATTTGGTGCTGTAAAGCAAAATGTGTGTTTGCAGTGAAATGTATCACAAAATGAAGGTTTAGTTCTGTTTAAATGGGTGGTGTTTTGAAACACCCCCATAATGTAGTCTGTCACACAAGAAGTGGAATGGGAGCATCCACTCTCAAATACATTGCTTGTTCAAAATAAAATAGTGAAGTAGTTGCACCAGATTATACTTGCAAGTCCAGTTAGAAAACTGGACAAACAGCATACACATGGCTTTGGCTATGTGAACACATTGTGGCACAGTGGATGGCCCTGATGGAAGGAATAGGGGTCCATCAGGGAATTTTTGTTTTATTGGGATGTTGACCTTTTGGCTAGTGCTTAGTGAAAATATCAGGCCTGAAGAGGTTATCTGGAATTTCTGTGCCCTAGACTTGTGTCTGTACCTAACTGAAGAACTGTGAAGAGAGTGTAAAAATGTTTGTTGTTTTCCATTCTCAGGGCACTGTGTGTGTAAGCACACATGTTGATCGTTACATTTTAAAACCAAACCAAACATTATTCTGGAGTATCTGGAAACTTCTTTCCAACTCAAAAGTTGCTAGCTTTGGACATGTGAATGTTTCTCTTTATACCTTTGCAGCACCGTCATTATAATCAAAAGCATGGGTTTTTTTCCAGGGGAAACCTTTGATATGCAGCTACCAAACAGGATTTTCAGGTACAGATATTCTGTGAAATTGCAGGTTTGAGGAAAAGAGGCTGCTTATGCATAGTTGCACAGGCACACTTCCTGCAACTGCAAATGGCAAAGCTGAGCTAAACTAAAGAGCTACTTTTTTTCTTTTTTTTTTTTAATGAACAAATTTGGGGGATTTATGTGTTTTTATCAAGGACCCTTGAAGCCAAAAATTTTACTTTTACCAAATCTTAACAGTTGCCTCTATATTTTCTGAACTATTGGTCTGCTGCTGTAGTACCAATGAGGTGAGCTCACTGAAGCTGTTGTCATGGAGATTTGGATGGTTGGCACTAAATGTTTCATGCTGGTTTTGTTTCTGTGGAGCTTTTTATAGCTTCTAATCTCCTCAAATGCAAGTCATGAAAAAGGAAATTTGTAGAAGTGCTTTGGAGTTTTAGACAAGTATGTACTAGGGGCCTGTCTTTAAACTGGTCTTACTTACCCAGAACCTGAACCAGTAATATGTTTTGGAATTTCAGATTTGGGTATGTCCCATTGGAATATATAACCTACAGAGTTTATCATTCTGTGAAAGCAACGTTTCTGTTTGACATACAGTCATTGAAGGCTGAGCTTTTTAGACTAAAGCATATTTTTAATATACAAACCCAGTTTGTGCAGCTGATGTGGTTTTGTTTATGAAATGTGGAATGATAAAAAATTATTTATTGTAGCTTGTTATAATTCCGTCAGCACTTTTTCTTCTGTTTTACAGCAGAGAAGGATGAAAACTGGTAAACTAACTGCTCTTTTAAGTGAAAGTCAGAGTAGTGTTCATGAGATGTTTAGTCATTACTTTCCCATCCTGTTCTCCTGTGAGTTGACCTGAGGCAGCTGAAATGTTACTGTATGACAAAGCAGCAAATGTGCTCATCCACAAGCAAATCAGTTCACCAGGATTTTGTACCAGTCAGGCAGAATGCTGGGAAAAGCTGATCAGCATCTTCATTCCAGTTCCCCTGGGGCCTTTATAAGTTTAATGTTCAAGTAAGATTCCAATTAAAGACATCATCTGACCCTGTGCCTCCCACCAGCAGCCCTGGGAAGAAGGGCTGTGTGGCTGTTTCCTTTGGAAGTCTGTCAATTCTGTTGTCAGAGTAAGAGATGGTGTTTTACTTTGCTGCAGATAAAACTTACACATCATGTCAATCAAAAGCACTCATAGGTTAACTTCCCCCCACTACCTTCCTTTGTGAAAACATCAAAATAAGTTTGGGGAGGGGAGATTTTGACACACATTTGGGTCAGCTGTCAAGAAGGTTATCTCAGAAATAACCTTAGTTGTAATGAGGATATACATGGAGTTTTCCTCCTTTCTTATTTGGAGTTGCATATTGATAAAAAGGACAGAAGAATTTTAGGCTTTTTTTTTTTTTTTTGGTAAAGAAATTATATTCACTTCAGTCTGTTTTGCTAACCCCTATTTTGCTAGTTATACTAATTTTGATAACTGCCAGAAGCCCAAGAGCAAAGGAGACCAGGAGAGAGCTCATATCCTATCGTACAAAAGAAATTTAATCTGATTAATAATTTTAAAAAAAAGGCTACTCCCTAATTTCCTGTTTTAAGTCCTGTTACTGCCTTTCAGTTGTAAAAGAAATTCTCTGCTCTGCTTCAAAAAAAATTAAAACAGAGAAGACCTCTTGTCCTGAAATCTTTAAAATGCCATTGCTGTCTTTTTCCATTTATAGCTATTTAAGAATAGACTTCCTTCTGTTTCCCACCCTATAGCCTCCAGCAAAGTCCTAAGCCTGTCTCAACCTTGTGAAGGAAGCTGCTTGCAGTTCCATTTTGCACCTCTCCCAAAAAAAAGGATTTAATCTCTGTTGATAATGGCTGAGCACAGATATTTCTAGTTATTGCTTTACGACAGGTATTGCCTCCTTGTTCAATAATCACCTTGTAAAATGTGAGTCTGGAGCCCTCTAGGTATGACCAGCAGCTATTTCTATGTCTTGAAATGCTGTTTTCATTTGCAAAATTGTGTGAAAAGAAACCTTTGAAACAAAATATGGAGAAAATACATCTGAAGATGTTAATGCCTTATTTGAAATATCTTTTGATTTATTCCACAGTTGTTCTGTGTAAGTTTGTGGTATTGAATGGAGGAGCTGATAAATCTGTGCAGGATGAAAAGAAATGGTTTTTACTGTAAGGACAGAAAGGACTGGGCAAATATGAATTAGTGAACACCATATAATAAGCCTACCATATATATGGCAGAGTATACCTATATTCTTCCAAAAAGCACAATTCTTAGCACCCCTTCAGAACCAGTCAGGTGCTGTTGCATTTGGAGATATTCTAAAAGCATATGGAGACTTTGCCAACTGCAGTTTGCTTTTGGGTCATGCATTTTCATGGGGAAGGGTCCAAAAGTAAGAAGCAATCTAGGATATGGCAGTTTATTTATGGAGAGTTGAGAGAGCTTTTGCTGTATTTCAGGCTTCAAATAAGGTATGTCTTAAAAGCATGTGTAAGAAACCCTTTAAGTGTACCAGCAACATGATGCATCTCTCTTGGGGAGAAAGCACCATCACAAAACAGAACAGTCCAACTCCATTAGAATACTGACTACACTTAAGTTCTATTTCTGAACTTGTTTATAATACTCTATGAACAGATTCTGCAAATATTGGTTTAGGTTTTGTTTTTTTCAAAAGGAAATAAAACCTTTTTATGCCTCTTTAAATTACATGGAGTGCTCTCGAACTCACATGATTTTGCAAAAACTGTACTCTTTTCTGTCTGGCTCAGGAATCACGAGGAATGTTCTTGAGCTGAGATTTGCCTGTAATATTAAAAGGAATGCGATACTGTGAAAGTGTCATACAGTATTCATGACATCAGTCTGCAGTACCTTAACAATCTTCTGGAGTTAGTACTTGATGTGTGTGGGAAGTCTAATCCCCTTTACAGCTTTTTATAATAATGTGCAAACTGTTAAGAGTATGTGTTGGCGACATGGAGCTCTAGTCTTGGTGCTTACTCTGTCATTCATCTCAGACAATGCTAGTGGCATTCATCCACTCATCCAGGTCAGAAAGAACTAGACTTAAACAGATAACTCTCTTCTGCCCCACACAGAATATCCTTTGGATTTTACTGCAGATTCATCAGCTTCTAACATGCAAAAATTGAGTCTTAGCTTTATCCCTTAGACCTCACTTACCCCTTTCTCTGTATAATGCCCATTCAAACCTTACTAAGGAAACCATGCCCACAAGTAGGCATGTGTATGAGTGTTCTTTCTTTCGTGGGCCCATGGTAATATTCAGCTGTTGAACTCTCCCTTATTAAGGCTGAAACAACACCTCTGTCTTGCTTTTGTAGGTTTCACAGCCCTTCCTAAGCCCCACCTGCACTGTGGTCATTCCTGCTGCCTGCTACACTGGCTACCCCTCCCAGCCCTCTGGTTGTGCTCCAGTTGTTCTCCTTTTCAAGGCATGAATTCTCTGGTTAACTGAGACACCCAGTGCATCTTATGTACTGTGGAGAGAAATGTACTAGACCAACTTGTGTGGTTGGTGAAGCTGCTAAGAGTGGCACAGTTTAGGGGTGTTTTATGAGCAGTGAGGACACAGCAGCAACATTTTGGATCATATGTGTTGAGAAGTGAAGTCATGGAGTAAAGGTGATTTGTCTCTCTGTGCACCTGCCAATCTTAAGTACTTGGGGAGCTGTTGGTAAGAATGTCACTTTACTTCTACCCCTGGTGCATTCGCTGTGCACAGAAAAACTGACAGGAGCTTGCAAGGACAGTTGTCAGCCAGGACAAAGAGCTGTGAACTTTAATTTTTGTTCCCTAAATTAAATCTGGGTTTGAAAGTGGCTTTGTGGGAGGAATAAAAATCAAATCAAATCAAATCTGTTTATAAAGGGTCAATAGGTAAAAAGGTTTTGAAACAAGAATTGAAATTAATAACTGGAAAAAGTCAGGGAGGTGTAGGAGACTGTAGACCAGTCTCTAAGCAAGATAACAAAAGAAAAAAATGCCCTGTAAAAGACACTTGAGATAAGACCTGAATATAAAAGGCATTTCACTGAAATAGAAATTAACTGCAAAAGTTTAGAACTATTTTCTATTTTTTTTCTTTTCAATTTCTATTGAATTTCTGCTGATGCCAGAGAGTAAGGAAATTCTGTCTTGACATTCCTACTTGGAACTTAGCTGGATGTGACCCCCAGCATCTCATCAAAATTTGTATTTAACTTGGAAGTTTGCCTTGCTTTATGTGGGAGACTGCACCATCAGAGGTCACTTCCAAATTAAATTAATCTGTGATTTTAGAAGGAGAAATTGACCAGTATCTCAATTTAAAAGAAGAAGACTATCTGTAAAATATATTAATTAAAATGCTTTTGGTTTAAAAATGCCAAACTTTAAATCCTGTGAGTGGAGAAAAGTGTTTGAGAAGTCAGTTGACCACTACTGCAGGTTAAGGAGTGGTAAGGACAGGAAATGCTGATCTGCATTGATTTCTGGACAGTTATTTTGCCACCAGTGTGCTGAAAACAGACCAGCTGCTTTTTATTACGTAACAAACTACTGAAATAAAAAACTTCTATGCAATCTTTTTTAAAAATGCAAGTAAATACTGTATTATATTACCTTTTATATGTGTTGTATATGTTGAAAAAAATTTTAATTTTTTCATTCTACTACTTTTACAAAATATTCCATTATTGTAAATAACTTATGGGTGACAAAAATATTGCCATCAGTCCTGATACAACTAGATAGCTTCTCCCATGATTAAATAGCTGTATACCCTATTTTTTCTGTAGCAGTCCTCTCTACTAAAATAAAGAAGGAAAGATACTAACAGCAAACAGTATTAGATTTCTTGAGATATTTTATTGAGCTTGCTCTATTGATCGGGGGGAAAAAGTAAGTAAAAGCACTTAAAAATAATTCAGGTGTCCTCTTTTGCTTGAGTAAGCTAGCAAAATTCAATCAAAAAATCTACTTGTTTCAAGAGCTTTGTGAAAGATTTTCAAGGCTTTGTTCTCGCTGGGGTGGTGTGAGACCTTCTGAGGTTCAGCCTAAGAATCTGACCCTAATGTTTTTCAGTCTCCAGCAATTCCTGGAGTCTGTTGCATAAGACAGTTCCTGTCAGCACAGGTCTGTCTTAGGTTAAATAAAACCCCCTATGTCCTTGAAATTGTCAAGCCAGTGCTTGAGCCCTGCACTGACCTGAAGCCTTATGCAGAGACTGGTAGGTATAAACAGGTAGATTTGTACTGCAGATACAAACATTGCATAACATCTAGAATAGCAAATTATCCCACTTTTTTCTTTTTTCACCTAGTCCTCCCAGCTGATGTGTTAGCAGTTCATTTTCTGTGGCACATTTTGCTTTCTGAGCTAGTATGTATGAAAGATACGAGGAATCTTTTTTTAAGTCTGGTATTGCTTACCAATAGTCTGCTGTTGTATTCAGCTGTTACTGGGCTCTTTTCATTAAAATAGTTTCCAACTCTTTCTTACATCTACTGACAGGATAAAGACCTTGACCTCTTCTTTCGTGCTTGTATGTAAACTTACAGGGTGACTGCTAGTTTCAAGGGGTAAAAATGCAACTGCAGTTTATGTGAGAGGGAAGAGCTGTGCTTTGCTCTTCAGATGCAGCAAACCTGTGCATGCTAAAGAATTACTGCCTTTTGTCATCATTTGGTGCATGGCGCAGGAGTTGTAGCTATTTGTCTTGTAACTGAGTAACATGCACTGGGAAGTCCTAGGTGTTGGTTTGTATTTTGCTCAAATACCCACAAGCCAAGTCACAAGAATGCTCAGCATTTCAGTTCTCTGCTTTGTCTCTGCAAAGTAAACATTCTCATTATAGCAGAAATAATGTGGTACGCTTTAAAAAAACCCACAAGTCCAGTGTTATTTTTAATGGTTATCGATACATGATCTTTTTCTGTGTCTACTTCAGACACTCTAAACACAAAACCTTTTCCCTAGTACATTTCAGTTGTGTCTTCTGTTCAGCCAGCTTGTTTGGTTTGAAGTGATAAGAAGGTAGTGCTCTGTGTTTGGTAAAGGTTCATTGTTGCTTACCCTAATGTTCTGGACATAGTTTTGTGGGTTTAGGGAAATAATTTTAGGTCAGCAGTGGTGGTTTTTCCAATTACAGAAATATTTATCCACTAATTATATATTTATACTAAGAAACAAGTCAGAAAACACTTAAGCATAGAAGTATGCTAAAAAAGAGGATTTGCATGGCAGGAAGAAATCTCCCCTGTGTGCAACAGTCTTCCCCCACTGTCTTAGCAAGTTCAGATTAGTAGGCACGATTACCAATGCGTATGTATAAAAGCAGTTGGTATCTATATCACCAAGGTGACATAGGGTGGCCCCTCAGGAAGTCATCTAGTTCAGCCCCCTGACACAGAGTAGGCTGCTCAGCCCATGTCCAGTCAGAATTTGCATATCCACAATGATGGAGACCCTGCAATCTCTCTGNATTCGAGGCGCACAGAGGCATGTGGGGGGTCCCTTGTAAAAAAAAAAAAAAAAAAAAAAAAAAAAAAAAAAAAAAAAAAAAAAAAATTCTTATGGTCAGAAAGAGCCCACAACCTTTAAAAGCCTCCAAGCAGCATTGATTTAATTCAGGAGAAACTTCATCCTTGCTGCTTTTTGATACAAATGGAAGAGCCATAAAACCTGATTCTGTTTACATCCTAATTAATTTTTGGAGGTTTGCAAGAGATGTGGTTGCAGATCACCCAGTGGCATGCTGCTTAATCTGGAAATGTTCCAGCTGTGGTTAATAAACTTTTGCCAAGATAGAGCCTACATCTTTATTCTAATAACCTGAAATAATTATAATATATTTATTTTTAACTACTGTTTACTTCATATTTGTTTATTCAGCATCCAGGTCTGTTTACTCAGAGAGCCAGTGTCAGAGGATGAGAGGGCAAGTGGATTGTTCATTTTCCGTACTTGAACAAAAAGTATGGAGTGGTACAGGTAGATAAAAAGAGCAGAAATCTTGATCAGGCAAAGAGCAGTTCCAGGGAAATAAGTATTTTGGATTTTTTTTTTTCATTCATCATGGATCTTGTCTTTACTAATGAAAATAGATAAATGTTTAACATACATAAGCATCACAGAAAAGTGAAGTGGTGGTTTGCTGCTGCTGCTGCATCAATTGCCTAATCATAAGTAATAAAATTTTATTAGCAGGCTGAAGATTTTTTTAGGTCTGTTAGTGTGAACAGAAGAGTCTTTGTTTTTTAGTAAGTGTAGCACGGAAGCCAGCTGTTACTTATCAATGACATGATTCAAGCCCTAGCATGTGTGAAAATAAATAAATAAATACTTCCCTTGATTTTTCATCAACAGGCCTGCTGGCTCTCCTCAGATACAAAATTTATTAACTACTGCAGAGTCCTCCTGCGTGATGTAGTGTCTTTTCCTAACCACTGTCTGTATATAAAGTATAGCCACTGTTGAATAGCTATTTTGTTAATGTCCAAGGTGTTGGATAACAAAAAACATTGAAAAAGTTCAATTCAGTAACTGCGTATATGTGCTGGATTCCTAATGCCTTTTCAAGGCTTTAGCTCAGCTGTAACCCTTGCAGCACCTGCACTGCTGGAAACTGTCCTTGTAGTCATTGATTTGTGTGTTGCTGGGGGAGCTTAATTGTTGTTGAGATAGTGGCCCTCTTTGCCTGAGTCAGAGCTGATGTTCCTGGCTTTACCAAAGTGAGCAAAGTTCAGAAAATGCCTCAGTCCTTTGCTGCTGCCTTTTCAGCCTAAGCAAAAGTGGAGGTGGGATTGCTGATCCCTGCATGTGTTCTGGGCAGCTCAGTAGTAAAACTGCCTATGTGAGTCCAGACACTCCCACAGGAGTAAAACCTGTTTATGAAAAATTGCTAAAGCACTTGCAGCTTCAAATGTGGGTAGAATGAAGTTTTATCTTTTACTGTAATTCTGATATGCCACTCAAAATTGTTTCTTTGGAGGAGTGTTGAGTAAATTATACTGAGGTAGACCTTGAGCTCCCTGTAGGAGGATATTGTTTG
The DNA here is from genome assembly GCA_013400275.1 of Rhadina sibilatrix. Lineage (NCBI taxonomy): Eukaryota > Metazoa > Chordata > Aves > Passeriformes > Phylloscopidae > Rhadina > Rhadina sibilatrix. The sequence continues at coordinate 1,065,462 of VWYO01025552.1, read as the reverse complement.
AGGTACTAAAGATTTATTATACCCTTAATATTCTTCTTGTGTATGATTAAGAAGTTAGGCACAAAACTGCCTGAGCTCAAGGCTTTCTGATTGGATTGTGGCATATCAGAAAATGGAGTTATGAATTCCTGATCCTGCTTTTCTTGCCCATTCTTCTGTATTTCATCTTTGTTGAATGACATGCCTTGCACTGAAGGGTGAAGTAATGCTTCCCGAGTTCTTATTTTGTAATGTGCTACTTACTGTTTTAAATCCACTAGCCATATGTATATCAATATCTACCTACCTACCTACATGTATCTTTATCTTGGTTTGCTTGTCTGTAAAAGGAATCCTATTGAGGTCTTTATTGAGCACCCAGAATACTCATTCAATTTTCACTGTTCAATTTGTTTTTTTGCCCTCGAAGTCCTTTGCTGTTCCTCAGGTAGTTTATGCCCATTACTGCATTATGATTAAGCAATAGATAACCAAAAAAATGTCTGAACAAAACCAGAGGCCAGGTCTCCAAACTATTCTCTAGGTTTAGGGATGCTTTTTGTCATGATTCTTCTGGGCTGCTATTTCAGTCTGCTGCTCCTGGGTATCTTTCTGTACTATCTGCAACCAAATACTTGTAAGTAAAGCAAGTTCCAGTTGATGCTTGACAGGGAAAATGTTTTTTGTCAGGAAATTAACACATTTTGCATGTAGTTTTCTCAAAGCAACTTTGCTAAATAAAAAAGGTGGCAGAATTAGCAGTTGTAATCGTAGATGGTGGCCTCACGTTTTTCATTACAGCAGGAGCAGCACAGACTGCAGAAGAACCTTAATCTCCTAGGTCAGTCAAAGCAGTGTGACGTAACCAAGCACTGGCCTCGCAGCAGCTTAGCAGAGAGCATATGCATATCACTGCTGTCTAACCATATCAGCAACTGAGACTGTTTACTGTCACTCAAAATGCGTCACATGGCAGTTTGGGTTCTAATTACAACATCTGTGATCTGTAGCAGACTGCTGTCTCAGACAGATGCCCTGCAAGTCATACTGTATGTGAGGTAATATTATTTAAGAGCGTGCTCTAGGATAATGGAATAAAAACAAACATCTAAAATAATGAATATATTTATTAAGAAACACAGCTATTTACATTAAAAAAAACCCCACTGAACTGCCATAACAATGTAATATGCTATTTTGAAGGGGAAAGCAGATTTGCAAGAGACTCATTAACCTACGCGACTTGAGTGTTTGAGTAAAAGAAGGGAGTGAAAAATAACAGAGATGAAATAACTTTACCAATTAATTAGTACATGGCTTCTTGCATGCTTTCTGAAGTATTTCTATCTTTCATTTTGAGTAGGAATTTGTCATGTTATACTGGTTGCTTCAGCAACAAAAGTTTTACTGAAGACAAAGAGCATTGCAAGTGACAAAGCTCTTTTGACAAAGTGTTGATGATGGTGAACTCCTGGCAAGAAGACAAATGAGAAATTCCTCTTCTCAGTGTTTAACTGCTATAATGTGTCTCCTGAATAAATACAAGATCACTTCAACTGGTCTTTTATTTTTGAAACTAAATCAAAGTATCCTTCCTTCCAGGAAAATCACAACAGGGAGCCTCTTTTGCAAGTTTTGCAATTTGTTTGTCATAAAGCACTGGATGCTAATGTGTATTTTTTCCCCTCCTGTAGGTGCCTGAGATTATAAGCTCTATTCGACAAGCTGGAAAAATTGCCCGTCAAGAAGAGTTTCAGAATAATCTCTCAGATGTTGAAGACCCTTTTGCCAAAAAGTTTGAGGTGCTGTTCTGTGGACGAGTAACAGTAGCCCATAAAAATGCACCTCCAGCACTCATAGATGAATGCATTGAGAAATTTAATCGTGCAAGTTGTGCGAAAAATTCAGATTTCAACTCATCATCCCAACAACATGAAACTGCCAATAACTTTGGAGGCTTCTCTTTCAGCAGCAAATTGCGATCTGTATTTCAGCCCTTGGTCAATGAAGAGGAGGAAAAGAGGCCAATTAGGAAATCTTTTTCTCAACCTGGACTTCGTTCCTTTGCTTTTAAGAAGGATTTCCAAGAGGGAAGCCTTAGGAGTAACAGCTTTGTCAGGTCTTTTGAAGAAGATGCAATTTCACTGAACCTAAAAAGTCAACTCATCTATGGACACAGTGTTGTGCAGCCAACTGACATTGCAGAAAACCGGACTATGTTGTTTACGGTAAAGCAAGATTTGCTGCTTCTGGTGGCGCTTTCACATCTTGGAGTTTGGAGTGGCAGACACCAAAGCAGATGTTCTGACAGATGGCAGTTACTTCTTTGATAATTTAATTGCAATTACCAAAGCTTAACTTAAACTTGCCTATTTCTCTGGAGAGCATTACTTGTTAGTGCAAATCGGTTTACATATTCTAAATAAGTTTATATTAAATAGTTTAAAACAGTACTACCTGAAATCTTGGGCTTCTAAAGAAAGCTTTTAGATAGCTACTGCAAGTTAGTAGATAGTTGTGCAATTGCAGAATGGTATGTACATTTACACTAGGTATTAACAGCAGGAATAAATTTCCAGGGGAATGAATTAACTGTAACTAGAGCAGAAGGACCAAACCATGCCTGGGAGCTAGTAGACTTTGTCCAATGATAAGCAGTGTAACTGATGAAGGTGCTCCTGCTGCCAGCATGTCTGTGTAATGATGGAGTAGTTGTGTAATAGCTTCCTACCCTACTCCCCACATGCCTCCACTCCTGTCCTGCTTTGCTGTGGCTAGCAATGCCCTTGCCTTGATAGGTGAGCAGCAAAACTATTTTCCAAAAACTGAGAAGCAAGTAATGAATGTGGTATCTGCTCCTTTTACAATCCTCATGATAGATAAGCTGTATTACATATTTTACTTAGCTTGTGTCTTCTGAGCATAACACAAACTTGGAGCTGATCCTGCAAAGACTGACTCTCCTAGGGTCATCTTGGATCCATCAGCTGCTGTTGGAGCCAGGTGTTCTTAAGGCCAGTAATGGAGTGGAGTGTATGCAATTATAGCAGTTTTTTTAAAGCAGAGAAAAAGAATCCTTAAGAAGGATTTGCCACAGTGTTATATCTGTATAAAGTAGCATGCAGAAAACGTTGTAGTCAGCTCTAACTGAATTAAAGCTTCTGTTTGCTTGTGGCAGGCTGACATCAGAGAATGCAAGAAAATGGAGAGATGTTTCTTCTCTAGTAAAAAGAAAGCCATGTTCACGCTCTTCCCCTGAGCATGTATTTCACATAGAAAATATAGGTACCCTTTGTAATAATAATGCCTAGTTTTAAATAAATCATGACTCCATTATTGATTCATGGCACATATTTTAGAAATAGAGAGATTATAGTTGGGCTGGGTAGGTCCAGATGCTCTTTCTCCAGTGAGTGCATTTTTAATTTATATTAAATAGATGCAGCAGTTCTCAAAGGCACGTGCAGCTTCAGCCTGACTATAATGTCAGTCATCTGCTGGCAGGCACGTTCCCAAATTGTGGAACTTTGCTGATCTGGCTTTGTGTCTTGGATTGCATTTTACCTGGGAAAATATTGTTTAGTATGCGCAGCTGTATTCTTTTCCTATTCAGCCAGTCTAAATTCAGCTGAATATAAGGAATTGAGGTAACTCTGGTCTGTGCTTTCAGTATCCACAGGCAGCAGCTCATGGCAGAGCTGAGTTTGTTGGTTACCTGTTGGTCAGCAGGTTCTGAGTCAGGGAATGCAGGCAGCATGCTCAGCTCTTATCAGTTTGTGTCTAGCTACATATAAAAGACTTACAAGTAACTTAATATCCAGAGGGGGAAAAAAATGGTTGGTATATTCTCAGTTACTTAAATTTTCCCCAGGACTGAAGCAAAGGTTGGTTGATGCATGAGGTGTGAAAAATATACAGATTAGTTATCTGCCAGTTCTCCTCACCTGATTCAAACAGTCCTGATTTTCATATATCTTCCTGAAGAACTGTTTTCCTAGCCAGTTTCTTAGGATATGATGGGGAGAAGGAGGTGTTTTTATGTTTTTCTTCTGGCTGTATGTTGGGGGTGAGGGGAAGAGGTTCATTGGTTTAGGTTTTTTTCCCCTTGTTCGGTTGACTTCAAATGATCATTACTGCCCAGAGGCCAAAAGTGAAAAAATTATGTGGGACTGAGCAGTAAGAAGGAGCCTCTTGCTACAGGGAGGGGAAGACAGCAGCAGTCAGGAGGCTGCTGAGTAGGTGTTGGAAGGAATAGCTCCATGAACAAGGTCAGCCCCAGGGACAATACAAGGAAGCCAGCAGGCATCTGGGGAAAACCATTGTGACTGGTTGAAGTAAAAGAAGAGGTGGAAGGTGAATCCACAGGACCATTTTTAGACATACAGAAGTGGCACATCTGACTTGATCTATTCACACGCAAGATTAGTCCCTTCCTCCTTTCTTAAGAAAGTACAGTTATATTGGTGCTGCTGATGTTTTGATGTCCATCTTTTGGGATTTGGATTGAAGCAGGTTTCTCTTAAGTCATGCTCATGAGTGGATTCAAATTCCACCTGCCTTCCTAAAACCTGATATGAAACTTGCTTTTAACAGTCTCTGACATGCTAGAAAATATGAGGAATTTAAATTTTTCTGTTACTGTCTTACAAAGATGTTGCCAGAAGCTGAAAAATGAAACAGTAGTTTCATCTTAAAAACGCCCTTTGCCCATCAATACTTAGCATCATCTTTTGACTGTACAAATGGCCTACAGGTTAAATTACATTAGAAAATACACTCCAATAAATTCATTTATAGATTTTGAGTTAAGTGCTTTAAGTTAAATGTTATGTGTGCCATAAAAAAAAATTCTAAAAAATTATTAAGTGGCATACAGGAAGAGGCACACACTTGGATTTAAATTTTAGAGCATTCTTATTAAGTAGCTCCTGTGACTGTGGTACATTCCAAGACTGCAGAAAATAAAAAAAGGGAGCATATTTCTCTCAGTGCAAAGTGGGTTACATGTGATACAACATTGCTCTCATCTGTTTAATCATTATTTTCAGTCTCTTGTCTCGTTAAACCTCAGTGCCATAATGTGCAGAGCTCTCAGTGCCAAATCAGTATTGTTTCAGTATTCTTTCTGGTAGTAATACACTCCTTGGTATAAATATACAGGTAGAAAAAAAATTGAGATCTATATTCAGGAAACATTTTTTGTAGTGGGACAAAAGGAAGTGTAATGTTACTTGTTAGCACCTTGCAATATATCTTGCTCTTTTTAGATTGGCCAGTCTGAAGTTTACCTTATCAGTCCTGACACAAAAAAAGTCGCAATTGAGAAAAGCTTTAAAGAAATATCCTTTTGTTCTCAGGTAAGATTGTAGTGTGTTCTTTTTCTCTTTTTTTATTGTTTAAGTATTATCTACTTGTGAATGCTCATATAATCCTTTCTCTTTGCACTCCACATGGATGCTCTCAACAGTAGTTTTAATGATTGCTATTGAAAAGCTGCTAATTAATCAGTAGTTTTATAAGATCATAATTCTTCTTTCATGTTTTGCATTTCTGTGATTTAATGATTGCTATTGAAAAGCTGCTAATTAATCAGTAGTTTTATAAGATCATAATTCTTCTTTCATGTTTTGCATTTCTGTGATTTCTGAGATAAAGACTCACTTCTGTGTGCAGTGGATGAATAGTGTTAGCTAGAAGGAACACACTGGTCAGGAACACACTCTTGTTTGAGATTGCAGTGAGCATGATTTATGGTTGTGCAGATCTTGGGATCTCTGAATGAGCCATATTTCTCAAGAAGTGAGAATGAAAAGAGAAAAATTATATGTAAGAGTTATCTGAAAAATACTTTAAATATGTGTTCTTTTGAAGAGTATAAGTTGCATGTGTTTAAACAAGGACAGTCCTCTGCCATGCAAAGGTAGTATATATAATGCACTGAGGGCAGGCCTGTATCAGAGCCTTCTCATTCACTATTAATCCCCGATTCTTGTGCCACAGAGTTTGCTTCTCTGCCCTTCTGCCTGAGTTGTTTGTTTGTTTGTTTTGTAGGTTTTGTTTTCCATTAATTACTTTGGTTTTTAATTTGATGACAATAGCTTTCATCACTAAACATACAGGCACATATTCTGAAAATTTCAGAGTAAAATACTTAATGAAGCGTTAAGTTCTATAACAGGACAGAATTTTAATGGCCAGATGTCTTTAACATAGCTGTAACGGAGATAAGTGACCTATATGTAATGCTAATTTGTTCTTTTATTCCTGGAATAAATACAGGTGCAAAACATTGATATGTCAGTAGATATGACTGTTTCATTGCTGTTGTTTCTTTGCTAGGGAATTAGACATGTGGATCACTTTGGGTTCATCTGTAGAGAGTCTTCAGAAAATGGAGGCTTCCACTTCGTTTGCTATGTGTTTCAGTGTACAGATGAAGCACTGGTAAGTGAAAGAAAAGAACAGCCAAATAGAATATTAGGCCCTAAAAGTCTTCTATTGCCCCTTGCTCTATATTTTGCTGAATTCTCCAAATCCTGTTCCACTCAGAAATACAAGTATTTCAAAAATGTAACTAGTATAGCAATCTGCAAGAGACCTTTGCATTTGTTTTGAGGGCAGAAGTTAAAATCCTCTTTAAAATCCACTAAATCTTCCTTTCATTTCACAAACTAAGTTAGACCTTATGCCTGTTTATTTGGGGAGAGTTTTCTCTTAGGGCACCTGTTCTGAAAATCAGGACTATACTCCTGTGCTCTAAGCATCACAATTGCAGTAAGCTTTTTTACCATGTACAAGAAGAGATAGATGGTGGGATCTTTCATTAGACCACAGTAATAATATTGGGTGGTCTGCAAGAGACATGAGTTCATGATGAGTTTTATTGTGCTTGTGTGTTTGTGCACAGAACTGACATAGGAACAGCTTGTATTTTTATTCATAAGCACATTCCCAAGCAAGGGGCAGTATCATTCCAAAAGACAGTTGTGTTTGCGGAAAGGAGAATGGTGGAAGAGTGAATTTCTGTTCTTTTGCATGCTGTTCTTTTCAGGTTGATGAAATCATGATGACATTGAAACAGGCTTTCACTGTGGCTGCTGTGCAACAGACTTCCAAGGCACAGCCCCAGCTCTGCGAAGGGTGTCCTATGCAAAGTTTGCATAAACTCTGTGAAAAGATAGAAGGTGAGGTTTAAAGAATCTTCTGGTTGAATATTTTTTCTGGCAGTTTCACTGCGGGACAGTATGTAAAATCCTAAGGAAATTAATGCTTAAAAAGAGCTTGGAACTTGGGGTGGAAAGTTGAAAGGCAGTATTTTTATTTAGAGGACTGTAGTGTCAGGTTTTCTGTAAAGTAATAAGAATTTTCTAACAAGAGTTTAGCTCCTTTATTGTGTTTTAGTTGAGTTTTTGAAAACTATTTGCAAGTGTAAACATTAGTGAGTTGCAGCTTGTGTGGCTCGATTAGCCCTATAAATGCAGAAGATTGTAAGTAAGGAACCTCTGAAGGACAGATGCTGCAATAGCTATGACCTACTGTCCTACTGAATCCACTTAGAAACTGGCACTATGCTATCACTAAGGAGGAACTGAACAGTATGCTTTAATATGTGTGTTTGGGGTGCTGATCTATGCCCCTTCATGAAAATGCAGAAATTAGAATTCTGTCATCCAGAACAGAAGATCAAGACATAAAAAACCTTGTTATGTTTCAGCAAATTTCAGTTAGCTTTTGTTCATTCAAGTGATGTTTGGGGTGAATAAAGGGCAACAGCAGCTTGTCAGATCACGTGACAGTGGCTTGTTGGACTAAAACCTGCCTAGTGTTAATTTGATGAAATTGGAGAGCTTCCAAAACTACTTTCACTCTGTTTTGGTTTTCAGCTAGCTGTGATTTTTGGTAAGTTTCTTAAAAGCAAATGTTCCTTAATGCCTTCAATCATGCCATCTTGTTAATTTTATCGTCTGCTTCTGAAGGAGGTATTCCATGATCAGAAGCTGAAGTGCACAATACTGTTGATGGTTTGCTGGTTTTCCACAGAAAATAGAGGAAAGGAATTTAATCCAGGATGAGAACAGAAAAAATAATCTGAATGAAAGGGTACTCTGCTTTAGACTGTCAATAAATGTTTTCATCAAGAGGCAAAGTAAGACTTTGACTAACAAGCAATGAATTTCCTTGTTTTCAGAAGAGTCCACAACATAGAGATTGGAGAAAATGAAAGGGAATTCTATTTATACCATAAACAAAATCCAAGCAGCACTGCACAAAACACCAACAAAACAGTCTGCTAAAATGCAGTAGATTGTGGGTTTATTTTATCTTGTGTGATAATGGAATCTTCAGCTAAGAGTATAATCCTGGTCTGTGCTCAGTAAATCTCCTCATTGCAGAGTTCATGTCCCTCATTTTAAAGACATGAGTTTAGTAGTAGCTTTAAATTAACCTAGACTTCTTTCTAATGCCCTCTTATGAAATCATGGAATGGCCAGCTCAAATAATTGACAAGCTTTGGCTTAAATTGTGAGCATATTTATGTGATTGATTAATTCTGAAAAATTTGACCTTGTAATTTTTTTTTTTTTTTTTTTCCCTCTTGGTAGGGTTGCATCCTTCTAAGACTAAACTAGAGCTACAAAAGCATCTAACCACACTAAATAACCAGGAACAGGCCTCTGTTTTTGAAGAGGTTCAGGTAAGCTTTGTTTCCTACAAGATTTTAAAGCAGTTGGTGTTTTTTGCTAACATCTGTGTAAAACACAGAAGTTATTTTCGTCTTTTGTGAATCATTCATTATTTTCACTTAATAGACTGTTAATCATCTTGTGCTTTAATTTCAATTGTTTTTCTAGAGCTGTAAAAAACTTATCTTTTGATGAAAATGACTGTTTTACTCATTTTTCTTCCCCTAATGCTTCTTGCTTTCCATGACAATGTTGCCTTCTCACTGAGTAAAACTGGACATATTTTTTATGGGTGAAGGCAATAACTTGTACTGTGAGGACATTCAAACTGTTACTTGCACCAAAACAAATTACTGTAATATTCCCAGATCAGAAAATTTCTTGCCTAAAATTTGTCCTAGATCTTAATTCTTGTCAAACTAACTAAAGAAGTTAAACTTTCTATCTTCTTAATGAAATCTATTTTAGGACAGAGGAAAGCACAGCTGGATTTAAAACAGATGATATGCATTGTAGGAAATGTCACTGGGATTGACACACTGTTGAAGATTAAGAAATTTCAGGCTTTTTAAAAAGTAACGTTTCCTTCCTCTCTTGAGTCATTTCAGTCTCTTTGTATGTTTCCACGTGGCAGTTTATCACTCAGTACCAAATTTGGAAGTTACTCTGTGGGACCAATTCCATGAGCTAATTTCCTAGCACACAGCAGCTAGCAGCACTGGTGCCTTTCAGTGGTCTGCACACAGTCTAAAGCTTCTAGTAGTCACAGGAAAGTGTTAATTGCTTCTGGTGAGAGTCTGCAAACGATTAACTTGGTAAAACTAAGGGTAAAGTACAAATCTGCCCATCTTTCTCAGCTAACTTTTTCAGTTGGACAGCCTGGAATGTTGCTTTCTTGCAGATCCATGTATTGTTACCATGATTTGCATTTTTAGGTAACTGTCTTCCTGTGGTACTTTTATTAATGTAATGTGCTACCTTGGCATTAATTCATACTATATCCTCTGCATTATATCAATAGGCTTAAGGCAGCATATGTTTTTTTCAAAAGTTAAATTTCTAGGATTAAATTCTTTAATAAAATGTTTTAAAATCTTCTCTTACAATAATTCAGATCTAAATAAAATGCAGCTTAGATAAATATGTTCACCTTGTGCACCAATTTATAAAAAACCTTTGTCATTTCCTAAAATTTAAAAGTCCAATGTGAAGGATTTCTAGGAGAAGCATTGTGAATCCTATCTCTAGGACAGTACTCCATGTGTGCTACAAACTCAGAGCTACAGTGGTTCAGTTTTCTTTATATCAAAAGAAAATAGGCAAAAATATTTTTAAAGCCTTTATTTGCTTGTGGCAGTTTGATATCTGTACAGAGTTGTCCTCTGTCTTGGGTGTGAATTCAGTCATGTGTGAAGTGAGGTCAGGTGTTTTTGTGACTGTACTTGTGCTTTGCCTGGGACACTGGTGTCCTCTGGTGGACTGGAGTAGTAGCTTTAGCAGACTAAATGTGTTCCTACATTGCTCATTTATTACAATGACAAATGAAAAGAGTAAATATTTCCTAACTGTTACATGAATGTATAATTACTCTGCTTGTGGTGTTTCCAATTACAGAAATTGAGACCACGAAATGAACAAAAAGAGAATGAGCTGGTTATCTCTCTTCTGAGAAACATGTATGAAGAAAAACAGAAGGACCATGTTCATATTGGAGAAGCAAAACAAGTAAGTAATCATTCAATTTTAGTTAATGTAAGAAGCCAGGATAATTTTATGTTCGATTTTTATATTTTTCCAAAGGCAAATTTCCATCACTTGCAATTTGAAACATCAATGTGTAAGCAGTGGTGAATATGGGTTTGCTTATGGTTCATAAACTACTGTCATGCACCAAAACAGATAGCTCAGATTTTGAGGTCCCTGGTACAGTGTGATTTCAGGCCTAGGAGACAGAGGTGCAAACAAGGCAGACTACTAAATTGTTTATTTGTTCTCACTGCAAAGAAAATTCAATATATGTGAGAAAGTGTATAATGAATTTGTGATTCCTCTCAGCTGATCTGTTGCATTTACCATCTTGCTGTCGGTGTTGAGTCAGTGTAATGACAACATGTTGGATTTGATCCTTGATAAAGCCTATTACATTTACTCAAGACTGAAAGTTATTTTTTTGAGCAAATAACCATTTGAGGGGGCCTTAAGATGAGGAGGATTGCTGCAGAAAAGGCAGCAGACTCTCATTCATGTCCAAAGAGATGAGCTACCTTTTATGCTCTATCAGGTTCCATCAATGCTGTTTAACTGGCTATTTAGACAGCACAGTTAAGGTTTTTCCAAATGGATTAGTGATTTTGGATGCCTTGGTTTGTGGCTAGCTGCCTTGAGACAACTCAAAGGAGTTGAGGTTAGTATTTTAAAAAAGATTCCATTTATTCTCTGAAAACTTCCATTTCCAATTATTTAGACCTTTTTAAAAGTCTTGACTGCCCTCTGCTTTTGGTTGGTAATTCCACTGTGATGATTGCTGTCAGCCATTTGTGATATAAACTAGCAAATGAATACATGGAGGGTAATTAGACCTGTGAAGAAATTAGGAAAGTCGCAGCGAATCTTGGTTTACTGTACTTTCACTTTGTTCTCCTTTTATGGCTTACTAGCTAATTATTGACCTCCCTGAGTAAGTAAACAGAAAGGGAATTGCATATTTCACTCTCTGATTCATTGTCTTGGGCATCTCACCAGAAATATGCTTTTAAGAAAATAGCATTTCTCTTGTGGGATAAGAGGAAGAAACATTGCCTGAGGTCCTCTGTCATCATACCTGAAATATTTTTATTTGGTGTAATGCTAGCTGATAGTCAAATAGTTGTCAGTCACAGACAGCTCGGAAATAGGGATATACAAAGCAAGATCTTAGTATGTCTTCAATGATTTGAAAATTTATAAGGCCTGCTGCAATCTGTTTGCTCGGTTCCTGAAGCCAAATTGATTAATCTGACAATTGAAAAGATGCCAGTGTTCTAAGAAGAGAACTGACTTCCCCTCAGCCTATCATTTGTCTCAGCCATAACATTTTATATTTACTCTGGTAATTTACCTCCAGGCCTGTGTAATAGCAGATACCTTTGAACACATACTCTGTTCTTTGTCTCAGCAATCATTAACCCATGACACCCTGATGTCCCTGTTCCCGTCTGTTTGCATATTCACTTTCATGCTTTTCATTGCCTTTTTAAAAATATATATATTTAAATCAGGGGAGAAGAAAGATGAAATGTGATACTAGTACATGGATCTTGTTTAACAAAAACACTTCTAAATAAGTGTCTTTTCATAAGAATGTAATAGCAAGCAGCATCTGATTTACCCTTGGAGAGTGAGGGAAGGTGTCATAGTTTAGGAATGGTACTCCCCATTCAGTGCCCCCACCAAGAGTCTCCAAGCCAGGTGGTGGGATGGAGAGGACAATTGGAGACACAAAAGGCAAAGATCACAGGCTGAGATAAGAACAGTTTACTGGAAACAGCAGTGAGATAAGAAAATGACCAGTAATAGCAACAATACTAGTCACAGAGGGTGTAAGAAAAGAAATTATTCACACAGATTCCATCCCACAATGATGGAATTATTGTGTGTCCAGATGGACAGTACTGGAAGACTCTCTCCTTACACATTTTTTTCACTGGAAGAAGCCTCTTCTCTTTGAAGAGAGACCTTTTCCTCCTACCTCCAGCAATGACAAATGGTATAAAATATCCTTTAGGTCCTGGCCATGCCCCCTTCTGGCTACTGCAAAAATTAACCTTGTCCTGACATAATCAGGACGGAAGATAAAAAGATAATACAGGAGCCTGTAAAGTTGTCATACTGAAAATGTGATGCTTTAAAATTACATCTAGGCAGGACAATTTGGTGAAGGTTATTATACGTAACTCAGCTGTCCAGTACTAGTAATTACACAGATCAAGCATTCAGATCTCTGAATTTAGAGACAAGTAGAGAGTGTAGGGTGCCTGTCTGCTTCAGAACAGAAAGATGAACCTCCCAAAACAGCATTGAAAACTGAGCTCCCGTTTCTACTGCAGATATTGGGTTTGGATGGTAATATTTGCATCATGGTATCATTTTTATGTTTGCTACATTAGTATTCTCCAGAACTAAAAATGAATGGAAATATTCATTCAAGATGCAAAACTCTCAATCGACTCTTAGCTTTGAGGTGGGAATGTTTCTATTGTTGAAATATATAGAAGAGTTAGATTGTTACACATTTTTGTGGCCCTTGCGAAGATCCATTTTACTGTAGTGGAGAAAGCTGAGAGTTTCTGTTAATGATGAGACTTTGATTAATTTCTTGGTTGAAGAAAAGGAAATCTATGAGAAATCTCTAACCTGTTACACTTAAACATTTAGAATTTGTACAATTCCGCTTGGGCATAAATGAAAATCTGTCAACAGAGCCGTAAATCTGTATTAAAATGGCAATTCTTCTGAAGGACGCTAGTTCACTCAACATGTTTCCTGTAAGAGATTTCCTGTCCTTATTTTAGGAGAGCTTCTTAAACTTCAGTACAAGTATCACTAGAGAATAAGGCACGACAAGCTGAGGACACCAGGAAAAACTATTGATTCAGGTTACAGAAGTCTTCAAACTGTTAATTTTCTCCATACTGCTGAGTATTTCACATTTCTGTTTTTAAACACTTGCAGGCTTCACAACCTCCTGCTGAGAATGCTGTAAATGAAGTGTCCAGCAGTGCTCCAAGATTCAGATTAGACATGTTAAAGAATAAAGCAAAAAGGTCTCTTACAGAATCTTTTGAAAGTATTTTATCACGTGTAAGTATCTTCATGTGTATTTTCTTTGAATGTAATGCCATTGCTTTGTTTACTTGATGGAAAAGTCTTATTTGTTATCATTCCAGGCTGTAGCCCAAAGGTTATTAAAGTCACAGTGACAAAAATATTTGAGTGTGCATTTTAGAAGACAAAAAAATCAGGGCTTTGGTAGAGAGAATACTAAGTCCTGGATGAAGTGATCTAATTCCTAGATAAGAAGGAGCGTATATAGGTATTTCAAAAAATTAATATGAAGTTTAACATGAGAACTTATGAAAAGCAACAATGGTTTTATTTCTCTTATGGATTTAGAAAATTAAAACAGTAATTATAATTGTTCACTTCTCTTTATGTAGAAGGAAACTACTAAGGAGCTGACTAAGCATTTCTAATGAGATGTGTTTATTAGTAACATGGAACTGATGAATAGTGGGATATCTGAATTTTTCAATCCTGTATATTATTTGAAGGTGAGGAATGTAAAGAATGGCACTGAAAACATGAAGGTATCTATGCAATATTACATCTGGTAAAATTCTCTGTAGATAGTATCTGGAAATACTGATTACTGGAAAAAACTTGAGCTTCTGTGTGATAGTGATTCTTTTCCAACCTAGCTAATTCTGTGGTTTTGTGAAAATGTTTATCATGGACAGATCACATAAATTAGCTGCTGAAAGTAACCAACAGCAGTTTGAAATTAAATCAGATGTCAAGTTTAATCACAGTTTAAATCTATGGAGTGTCTTCACTCTCAAGTATACTTCATTTTGCACCTCATGAGAAAAGTCTGAGGAAAATAGTAGGAGCTTGGAAGGACTTATACTTGCCAAAGGATTAAAAAAAATCAGACCTTCTCCCTTAAAACAAAGGATTGTGACAGAATGCCAAACAACAAATATTCAGGAACAGAAATTGGACATTCTCATTTGTAGTCAGCAAAAAGTTACATTGAAGCAATATGTAGTACAATTTATTAGTTCACAGACAAGCAACTCCCAGTGACAAAACTGGGTTTTCAAAGCTTGTTTCAGACATCATATCTAACCCATTCTCTTAAAAGAAATGATAGCAAAAGCATGGTTTTCCTGTTACAATTGTACATATAGAGACGGTTTTTAGTTTTGTATCTCCTCTCATTACTTCCCAGACAGCATTTAGAGAATTCACCCCATAAAATCTTGCTGCAGCTGTGCTCAGGATATGAAACATAGTATTAGTGGTGTTATATTAGCTGTAATACTGTTCTAATTTTTTTTTAGTTTGCTGACTGGTATAAGCTGCCTTCACATAAGCATAGTTGTACATTGATTGCATTTTCACTGGCATTGCTGTTTTGATGGAAACTCCTGATTTTGGTCAGATCTGAAGCCAGAAATTTTGGCTGAACTTCAAAGAGAGATAGTCACTGTGTCGCATAATGACAACATTTTATATTTTACCAGGAATAAAACTTCAAAGAGAACATGAGCTTTAACTTCAGAACATAAAAAATTATATGATTTAAGGTTAGGAAAATACAAGTTCTGTAATTGTGTTAGCATATCAGGATTCATCAGATATTTTTCTTGGTTACACAAAAACATTACTCAAATGATACAAAATTATTGTTCACAGATTCTACAGAACTATTTATACTTTCTGATTTATAGGCACTTTAGTGGTAATATCAGAAATTATGTTTTCCTGTGTATTAAATTTATATGGGTTTAGTCCTTTGTAAAAGACATCCTTTTCATTCCTCTGTATCTTTGTAAGTACCTAATACAGAAGGTACTTTAACAGTAGTTCTAGTACATGTGAAACATATGATTATGTACATATCATGGAAAGCACATCATTGCCCATGAGAATTCCTTAATTCTACAGAATCCTTCAAGTTGACAGAGACTGTCCTGAATGAAGCTTCTCTTTCTCATAGGGAAAAAGGATATTTTTAGGCATTTCAGGAAATTATAAATCTGTGAAAATTATAGATCCCAACTGTGCTACCCAAATCACTTTGGTGTGCCCCATATATTGTTATCTTAACTGCTGATGGGCTTTATTTCTACAGGGCAGTAAAGCCAGAGGTCCACTGGACAGTTCTGGTTCTGTGGATTTGGACAACAGCTCTATGTCCAGTACCTTAAGCAGCACAAATAAAGTAAGTAAAGTCTGGGATAATTAGACATATTTAGACACTTCAAAAATATTCCCTGAAACAACTAAGCAAGTGTGAAATATGGTCATATGTAAAATGTTTCAAGTTGCTTTCATTCTGTTCCCTTTTTCAAGCTTTTCATTCTGTTCCCTTTTTTATAAACCAGAGATGTGCTATTGAATTAGAAATGCCTTGTACTGCATATAACATATGTTTTGTATGAATATGTGAGTATATGTGAAATAAAATATTATATAACATCATCTAAATTTTACAACAGTGTGCTGTGTAGTAAGTGCTACAATGACCGTGCTGCCTATCCTAATCTGGCTGGTCTTAGCCCTGAAAGTTCGTACCATGAATGCTGGACTGTACTCAGAAGAAACATAAAACTAAAACAAGAAGTAGAGTAATTTCCCTGTTTGTGTGGTTAGAAAGCTTTTAGTCTGTATAAAACAATACAAACAAACAGCATGGAAGAAGCCAGTCTTCTTCCCTGGGGGCAGCATAGCACTCTGCAGGCTTAGATGTACAGCTATTGATTCTGCTGGAATACCTGCTCACCGGCAGACTCCTGATGTCATGTAAACAAGGGTCTGCTCTTTCTGGTTATGTTTTTGAAAGAATGGCTGATTCTGCAGGAAACACACAAGGTGAGGAATAAATAAAATGCATGGCTTGGGATTGAAACGGACATCTAGTCATAGGCTTAAGTCCTTTGTGTGAATCTGCAGGTAGACAAGAGGAATATTATATGGTTAGATGGGTTGCTAAAGATATAGCATTCTGCAATGCCACCCTTTTCACTGTTCGCCAAACCTCACCCTTTTGTTCTGACCCTATTTCTTCTGAGTTGTATTCAACATACTATAAAATACAGTTACTCTCAAAATTACTCAAAATTTTCTCTGCAAAATAAAAACTCTGCTTTGTTGGCCTAAGTGATGAACAACAAGGACATAAAACATCAAACATCTTTCTTTGACCCAGCTTGATAAAAAAGTGTGTGTTTGAAGCAGAGGCCTGTGGGATGTGAATAATGACATGGTACTGCAATCTCAAAGATGAATTCTAAGCCCACATATTGATAACCTTATTTCTTGCACTGCTAGGAGCCACCATTATGTGAAAAGGAGAAAGACAGACTTCCTACACTTTCTGCAGAAAATTCTGTCAAGACCAGTGGATCAGTGGATGACCTCTGCAGTGACACAGAGGATCCCTCTCTGGAGCGGTCTGTTGCCTTGCCCCAGCAGAGCTTTCGGAGGCGAGCAAACACACTCAGTCATTTACCGACCGAGAGCCAGGAATCTCTGGGACCTGTTGAAACATCCCCGTCTGTTCCTCAGAGGAAACTTATGAGGTATCACTCAGTGAGCACAGAGACTCCTCACAAAAGAAAGTAAGCCTTATTAAAAGCAGGCTATGATTTTGTTTGTTGAGGGCATATTTGGGAATGATAATTGCATACAAGGTATGTCCTCTTAATGGATAAGAAATATGTTGCCACAGTGTGTCACTCCTTGGAAGTTTGTAGGTATTCTTTTTAAAAACACCTTTAGCTCTGTGTGCTTCACAGGGGAGAGAAGACATGAGATGTGTAGTTCCACACATGTATGTCACAAAACTACTTGATTTGGTTATCAAGTTATATTTGTCCAAGTGATCATTTTTGTTTTGGTCTGTGAGCAGTATAAATAAATGCTACTTTTTGTTTTCTGTTTACAGAGAAAAATCCAGTAGCCTCTGTGATCCTGAAAACCTTACTAGTTGGTGATTTCATATGTAGCTTTGAAATAGCACACAAAAGTGACTTAAAGTGCCTAGTTATTGGTAGAGGTGTGACTCCTGTCTAGCTTTTCAATGAGCCCATCTATATTTTGCTCACAAAAACAAACTACTACTACTTCCTTTAATATGAATATTCTTCAAGATGTCCTCCTTCAAAGGCCTGTCTCTGCATTTCTAGTCCCCTCTTAACTTTAATCATTTTTTCTCCCATCCTTCTACCTGGCTTTTCCCAATTACTGTGGAAACACTTCTGTCCATAGGCTTCTGTTTTACTGCCCAAACTGCTCATTTACACAAATTAATAGGAAATTAATAAATGTATTCAGCCCATTTTTTCCTGCAGGAGGCAGAGCAGTAAATTAACGTGCCTGAAATGGATGATGACGGTGAAAGAAAAGAGAATTACTATATTTGAAAGGAAACATAACCTGGGTTGCCTTTTTGTTCCTTTTTTGAACCTTTTTAATTCTAAAGTACTAGAATGTTTTTGTAGCACCATTTAGGACCTGTTGATAGTCTATTATCTTCACAAGAGCTGCCCTGGAACTTGTACCTGCTTGTTTGATCAGTTATTATCTTACTCTAGAAGGCAGCTAGAAATTAAATATATTTTTTATTTCCTTGGTTATTTTTCTTTGGGTTTGGTCATGTTTTTAGTAAGGCCTGAGTGTGTTTGCTCCCTTACACAACTCAAACCCAAAAGAAATCCCTGTTGCTTCCATTTCATAGTAAATGTACAGAAAGAGAGGAAATGGAAAACTTACAAGACAAGTGCACTTAAAGTTCTCAAAAATCATGTGAGTTATAAACTTTTAACAAGTTGTGTTTTATGAGCATTCTTGAGCAGCTTACCTCAATTAAAAATTATTTTTAAAGTAGAACTATATTCAGTTCATCCTATAGCATTTCACTTCTCATTCACTAGAACTCTCGATCATATGCCTGACTTTATCACAGAAATCACGGGGAAGCACGCACATAAGGAAAAAGAAATGGGGGTGTTAGTGCCATTTTTTGATGAGTTATAATTAGTCATAAAGATGCCTCGCTGAAGCCTGTAAACATGAATTTGGGACTTTGCTAAATGGGTTAAAAAAAGTTTATGTTCTTACAGTTACTGCATTAACTGTGAAAAACATAGGAAATTCCTCATTTACATATGCCAGCTCCCTTTCAAAGATTAGAGAAGGGATTTCATTTTTTTTTTTTCCCTCCTTTCCTTTCTTTGTGTTTTGTTCTCTGTGCTACCTCAACTCCATCGCTCTGGTTGGAATCCGCACTGTGTGGTGTGAACGAATCTGTCGGCAAATCTAAAAGTTCTTCTGGTCAACTTGCACGTTCTCCTACTCTAGCTCGTCTTAATCCCTCGGCCTCTTCACCCAACTTTTTAAAATATCTAAGGCATAATTCAAGTGGAGAACCAAGTGGGCATTTTGCACAAAAGAGGTGAGCTAGTACCTGCAAATAGTTTGGGGTAGGGTTTGTTTTCCTTTGTCATAAGTATTAAACTCTATAGAAGAAATAATTAAAATAATTTAGTATAAACCTAAAGTGGTAGATTTTTATGGGAGAGGGAGCTCTTTAACTGCCCCACTACTGAATGTAGAGCTGGTACTTACAGAATTTATTGTTTTAATCAATCAAATTCTTTCAGACACTGGCTCTTTCTTTAGAAACAGTTTTTCCAAATCAATTTGTTGTTATGCAGCAGACAGCAGCACTCCTTAAATTGTATGAGAGATAAGTTGCCAAAAACCTGAGAGTTCACTCTGTCCTTCATGAAGCATTTGGTTCTGTCCTTTGTTCATGGTAACACAAAAACATACTGCTGCTCTTTTGTGCCTAACATTAAAGGCAAGTTGACCAATTTAATTACATGGAGCAAGAAGCAGCAGGAATATGGAGAGCTGACAGAAAAAACCCACCACATACAGCCCCACCACCATCCCCACTCGTCACAGAACAATAATCCAAGAACAAACAACAATCCCAACCCATCAACCCATCATTTGTCTTGGTTACTTGCAGCAGTATCAAATTATACTTTTCCATGCCTTCTTTCTTAGAATTAAAATACAGAGAGAGAGCATTGAAGAAAAGGACATTAACACTTTGTTTCCCTGAGAACCTGAAACTAAGTGGCTCCTTAAAAATCATAAACTGTGAAACTCTTTTTTAACCCCTTGAGCTAAAACTGCTTATTTTGGATCAAAAGGCTAATGAAACTAAATGTCCTCGGAAGCACTGTCAACAGTCACTGGCCATTGGCAAGCAGTTTTCGTTGCTGTTGCTGTTTATTTTTCATTTTTGTTGTCTCGTGTGAAAGTTTCCTGTTTCCCCAAGGCGCTGATTTTTCTAAACCTGAGAAAATACTCAACTGAGGATGCTGTTTCACCACTTTCTTCAGTTGTGCTTGCTGAGTACTAACTAGCAACTGTTAATTCAACTTTACCTCAGAAGTATGACATAGCTCAAGGCAGGAAATGTGAGTCTGCAGAATCCTATTCAGTTTGATAAGACTTACTTGAATCCTGAAGGTTAAATTCTCAAAGCAAATGTTTCCACGTGATTTGGTAATGAATCTGTACATACAGTTGCAACTTCTCCTTTCCTTTCCCTGTCTCTTAAGGATATGCCATATTGAACATCTAAGCAACAAGACTGAAAATGGAAATTGATAGGGATGCCAAATAGGTTAATGAGTTTAAATCAATACAGTCAAGCTTCTCAAATCTGTAAGTGGAATTACCATGTAATTATAATGGATTGAGAATGTGATTGTAAGTGAACCCTGTTTGCAGGGCACACCATGCTACAGCCTTATCTTCTTTATCTCAATAGCAGCTACTAAAGAACCTGCTTCACTTCATGCTACTGATTAATTCTGCCCCCCGCCCCCCTCACTTCCATTCACATCTTCAGGAAACAGTGCTAAATGTCATCCAGATAGAACATTATGGTTTATCAGAAATAATTCTTTCTTAAACTTACTTTTTCAGGAGTAAATTCTCCTACTCAGGTGATTTTGTATACTCGTCTGAGGTACACAAGTGTCTTCTAGTATCATCAGCCAACTCGTTTTCTATATTTTCACTCCATGCAAAAATTTTTCATTATCTGAGTTGTTCTTGCTTCATTCTATTAACCTGCTTCTTAGTATGTTTCAGACTTGTTATTTTAAAAGACAATTAAATAATTCTTTTAAATTAATAGAATTTCTTTTAGAAGAATTATGTTGGCCAGAAGATTGTTGATGAAATGTAATTAGCGCTTCTGTCTGTTGCATAGAGGCACAATCCTGAAAGATCAGTCAGAAGGCTTAGCTTTTAACTTAAAAGTTCCAAGTTTATCTGAATAAAACCCTGTTAATGCTTTACAAAATAGTTTTTGCCAAAGTCTTATTTTTCATTTGCCAGCACAATGATTATCAGTGTCAACTTTTCCTAACCTTTTCCCCCAAACTTAGTTGGTCATTGAAACTGATATTTAAGAAAATCGGATAAAATTGGCATTGGTTCTTATTAAATTAAAGGAATTTATTTGAAACGTGCACTAAAAATCTTGGGATATAGCAAAGAATAATAACTTTACTGGAAGTACATTTATATACATTGGAACATTTTAGTTTCCCCAAACAAATATGTATGTCAAAGTAGGACTTTGTTAGCAGTTTCAGTTTTGACTTTGGTTTCCTTAATATTCAGACCTTCAGGATTTAGCTGCCTTTTGTTTGAAACTTAGGAATGTGTATTATTTTTATTCTGTGGATTTATACTTCTTTGTTCTAAACTATACTTTTCCCAACTGCACTCTCAGCATCTCCTACCGTACTGCCTTAAGGAAAAAGCTTCATTCTTCCTCTTCTGTGCCAAATTTCTTAAAATTTCTGGCTCCTGTAGATGAAAATAACACCTCTGACTTTAGGAGCACAACAAGGTAGGGTTCTCTCTTAAGGCCTGGAGGTAAAATTGTATTTTCAAAGATTTCTTTGTCTGAAATATTTCAAATGCTTCTTGCACTTGCAAACCCTGATTTTTGCAACAGTTCACCTGCGTGTATTTTGCATGTAATTGCTGTCAAAAGGATGAAGCTATCCCAGCCTACTCTCCCATTTTGCAGATCTTAGTTGTTTATGATGTTGCAATGGTCATGCAACTTCCATCTGTGTACTTCTGTGATTATTCCTGACATAGGAGAGTTTTCAGTTAAGAGAATATATGATTCATCCTAAGCAATGTCAGTGTCCTCCAATTAGAAGGAGAGGATGACCTGTAAAATGCTTCTCCCTGTTGCTGCCAGAGCTATCTGAATTTCATTTATCTATTTCAGTTTCTACAAAGACTCGTGTAACCATTTAGCCAGTGACTGGAATAAAGCAGTGAATAGTTTAGAGTTCTAACAGATGAAAGTTATTAGTGGGATTTTTAATAGGAAAACATCATTGTTCCCCACTATTTCATTTTGTATTCTGAATAAAAGCCTCTGTATGGCATGTGTTGGATGACATCAAAGGAGTAATATACGAAGTTCTTGGATTCTGTTTCCAAGTTTGTTGCATATTTCAGAGGTAGACTTACTAACAGAAAGGTTAAAAGTTTTTCTCCCAGTCTGTGTTGGGAGGGAATATATTGCATGCGCAGTGCACAGAAGGTTGGAAGTTTGGTTGGTGTTTATAAAGCTCCTTGATGAGCACTTGCATCAGTAAGTCTTTCTGTCTCCTATGAATAATTGCTAAGTTTTGTGGATGGCATGTAAATAGTGTAATGGTAAAGCTACATTATTGTGTATGTATTTTTAATACATTCTGATTAATATACTGCTGCAAATAAAACTGAAAATTAATTGAAACTGGAAAGAGTAGACTGTACAGAGCTGCCAGCCCCTGTTTGTGAACCTCAGTGCTGTTTGCAGCCATGTGTAAGCTTCTGCCACAAACCGAGTTTCACCTTCCTAACACTGAGAGCTTGCCCAGCATGTGCACAGCACACTGCACTCCCAAGGCAGTGGCCCATGTGTTCACTGAAGGCTGTGTCACCGTTTCTGACAGATCCAGGTGACCTACTCACAAACTGTTCCATGTTCTGCCGTTTTAGCGACTACGAGTCCAAGCACGGCCAGCACGCCGTCGATGCAGACAGCCCCGTAAGGACTCGGAGGCATTCTTGGAGGCAGCAGATCTTCCTGCGAGTGGCCACCCCTCAGAAAGCATGTGATTCTCCCAGCAGATATGATGGTAAAGTCTGGGTTTGTTTGCTTCTGTTAGCTTATTCGTGTATGTAGCGTGTGAAGTGTGAATCATTGTGTCTGCCAAGGGGATATATTTGCCTGGTGTTATGTTTGTACTGTCATTGAAGTTTACTGCTGCTTTTTGGTAATACTCAGCTCATTACCTGTTGAGTTTTTACTTTTCAGCTTCCTATGTAAGCTGTTCCTATTGTCTCATGTTAACTAGCCAGAGAAGAAATGATTTTTATGTGTACTATTTTAAAGAGTTTTCTGGGGAAAAAATGCATCACCAAGTATTGCTCTGAAGAAAAAAGATTGCTTCTATTTGATCATTTTGTGTTGGAGTATAGAACTACAGACTAGAAAAATCCAGGTGTACCAGCAGGAATTACATTTCATTTATGATCTCTGTTGAGTTCTGTAGTGCATACTTTGTCCTCATGGAAGCTGCTCCAGTCTGTGACATTTGCCACTTGAGCCATAATTATCCACTGTTCCCATAATTATTTTGTGAAATTCTTTAGAGCTGAAGAACCACAGACTAGAAGAAAACCACTGTGCATAAGTATGCATGTGTATCATTTTGTGCATTGACTTTATGTAAGCCAGATAGTACAGGACATGCTGGGGCCAAGAATGCCTGAAAAACTCCTCTAGCTCACTAAAGTTTGAGTTTCACATCAGGAGTTTTGTATGCTATAACTTCTAACTTACATTTAAGGCTATTGTATGAGAAATGAGAAATAAAAAGTGTAAGGAAACAGAAAGGAACAGCACCTTTTAGTAAATGTAGTAAAAAGCAACCATCCTAATGTCACTGAGATGTTTTTCTTGCATCTTAAAGTGAGACCTTGATTAACTGGAGTAGGCACATAACAAAAGTGTTTCTATCATTAATGCACTGCTTGCAACGTAATTTGACTGACAGTGAGGTAAGCTGCATATGGGTACAGATGTCTCTCAAGTTTAGTGTACGTCCTAGTGAAGTGATCTCAGGAGCACGTCATATGAACACACATGTGAAATGCCCTGTTGTACTTAAATGCAGATGTGAAGGGCTGTTATATGAAACTTCTGCTTTTACAGGTTTGATGCATCTCTTTGTGTCTGGAAATAGTCTTACTTGTTTTTGAAAGCCACAAAACCTTCCTGTATTAAATAGGAAAATAAAATCCACCCAAATTGCCTACCCAAGCATTTCCTCTGAGACATAATAGCTGCAAGATACAATCTTAACAACCTACAGCTGGGTAAGCAGAATAGTTTGGGAAACAAGTGCGGCCAAAATGGAAAACAGGATGTGCTATTAATAGGAGCAGCAATTTAAAGTATTTGGCTTTTTTTCTTCATTAATTTTCTTTTTTGTTTCACTGTACATACTCAATTTATGAACAGAAGAAAACTCAGAGTCAGCAGGTTGTTTTAATTATTGAGAGCAAATACTGAGTTTTTCTATTTGGACTTTTATGCATCTCCTGGAACATTTCTGGCAGTGAAGGATACACACTTGTTATCCAGTCTCTGTCGCCTTGAAGAGAGCAGCTGTACAGCTGGTCTTACATTAGACCCACCACCACAGTTAACTAAGAAACCCCTCTATTTCCAAAGTAAATGTAACTACCTGTCATTCATAATCTTGTTT
The DNA here is from genome assembly GCA_013400275.1 of Rhadina sibilatrix. Classification (NCBI taxonomy): domain Eukaryota; kingdom Metazoa; phylum Chordata; class Aves; order Passeriformes; family Phylloscopidae; genus Rhadina; species Rhadina sibilatrix. The sequence goes on along the minus strand of VWYO01025552.1, from coordinate 1,041,158 downwards.
TTCTTTCACATTCTGTCTTTTTTTAAGTCTTTTTCACTCTTTTTAGACCGATTTCCTTTGTACAAACTGCTGATATGTCACTTAAAGATCCATTTCAGCCAAATTGGACGGACAAAGGTTTTAAAGATAACATGCTTTGTCATGTTCTGCAAAAGTAAGCATGAAGGGAGGGAAATAAGGGAACATCTGTGATTTATGGGTTTCCCCTTATAGACACAGACTCCACTGACCAGTTTCTCCCTTTAGGTGCCATGGTCAACACCCTACTAAAGGGTAATATGCAGGAGAGGAGTAAGAAAAAAAGCTGGGAAAGGGGTGTGTTTAAAAGCTAGTAAGTCAGTCAGCCAAGAGAGCCAGATCTCTGTGATGCAGAGATGATACAGTTTTTCAAGTTTAGCCTAAGCTGCTTTACTAAACTTCGTGTTAAAGGTAAAATCCACCAGGGTGCCTGAACTGTGCATTACTTTGACCACATGTGGGCAGGCATTGTCAACAAAATGAAACTGCTCTGTGGCTGTAATTTCTCTGGGTTGTAATGAGTAAGTTGCACATAAGAACGTACAAGTTGTCACAAGAACTAGAGACAGCTTTAAGCTTTATACTCACAGAAAAACCTGGGCTCTGACATTTGTGGTTACTTTTGTATAGGCAGGTGGTGAGCTGAATCTCAAGACGCATCATGTTCACTGCTGCTCTCTGTGTGGTAAACGCAGCAGGATATGAAGGTGTATTTATTAAAAGAGTGTATTTACTTTCTTTTCTTTGAAAAAAAAAAAAAAAAGAAACCCCAGACAACTGGTACATAGCTTTTGCTGAAATTCTGATCTCATTCTTTCGAGGTACTGAATTTGATAAAAAGTCTGATATCCTGAGTTTCCACTGAAGCTCAAACAGCTTAAACAGCACAGCACTGAAACTCACTGTCTTGCACTTCTGAGTCCTTTAATTCTTTAGGAAGTGCTCATAAATGGTTTGAGCTAAAACTTCATTTTCTGTAGCTTAGGTGGAGCAAAATGACTGCTGGCTATGCTTTGGGGGTTGCATCATGAATTACCAGGCAGAGAACACAGCTTGTTTTGCAGACACCATTATTTAAAAGGAAGGATTTGCTATACATTAATGAGGGTATTCAGTTCTAAATCAGTAGAAGAAAAATACTGCAAATAGATATGCTGGAAGGCCATTTTTTCTTGCCAGCTGAGATTCCTGCCTTGCCTGATGATTGGACTAGTGTAGCCATGCTCAGCAAGGCAAGCACTCTGAGATAACACAAAGCCTTGTAGAGAAACCATTACTTTTGTTTGTTGTTCCCCCAGTATTTTCCCCTCCTTCTGTATATAACTTTACAATTAAGCACATCAGAGAACTAGTATGCAGTTTGCTGCCTAACAGGAGAGAGAGCCAGGTGATCCCTGGTGAGCCTGAAGATGAGGCTGATCTCCAGTTTGAAGACCTAAAAAGAATTTTCTACATGGGTGAAATAATCTGTAGAGACTTTTAATACTTCACAGCTGGTAGCTGGAGGGTTGAATTATGTTAGTTCCATTGTAGCAAGCTGCAGTTCAAGTTGTCCAACCTCCATGCCTGCTGTTAGCTGCTTCCCCTGAACGGCTGTGATGCTGCAAGTGGTGTGGAGCACCAGGGGGCAACGTTTCTCTGACTGGCACCTTCAGACACAGTGTCTCATCCTCGGAATTCTGTTTTTGTTGTGTATTTGGGGGAGTGTAATGAGTGTTGAATCTTGCAAAGTGGAGAGATGGAAAAAGGGAAGCAGAGTCCTCCTTACAAAATGGATCACTCTTTGATCTGATACAATACTACATTTTTTTTGAAATAAGGTTTTTATTATTCTTTTTCTAAAGGTCTGTGTCTCCTACTCACTGTCTTAAACATTCTAAGTAATAAATGTGTTTCCTCAGTTATTTGATTTTTACCTTTATAGTTCCCCACCCTACTTGCAGGCAGATATTCCTACTTCTGTAGCATCACTCAAGAGCCACATTTTTTTGGCTATGCAAGTGGTCTAGGACTCTTCAGTTCTCTGTTCACTGGTAAAAAGGTGAAGAGAACAACTTAGTGATCATTTTAAACCAGATGAAGTATGGACACACTTGGAGGCCCTAGTTTTTGGTTGGATCAGTTTTCTAGTCCCACTCACAGTATTACACAAGCAATAGAGCAGGCAGGAACAGGTGTCTGGAAGGTGAGGTTGGGTGCCCTTACTCTGCTCAGGAGCAGGACATTCTTAAATCAGTATAGACTGGTAATGAAACTTCACCTTGTACTGCAGTGTAGCAAGATATTCACTTACATTTATTCAGCATCTACAAATCTCTGTGCAGTGGAAAATTTTCACTACAGTTTTCACATATTGACTGTTCACATATTGAATTGGTTATTGTAGGAGAATTGTTTTGCAGATTGACTGAAACTCCCACAGTCAAGTCAAGTCAATTGCTGGATTTAAGGGGGATGTGAATAGTTTTTGAAGGAAATGGTGGGAAAGTAGTGATGCTTGGAGCTTTCTTGCTGAGGGAGGTGTGTTGGAAGTAGACAACAAGATTTTTGTTACAGCTGTAAGTTGTAAATCATTAAGAAAAATTAGTTTATCAAATATTTTCCTAATCAATCCACCTTAGTATTTAACAAGGTTTAAGTGACAAACTAACCTAAAAGCCTACATTTAAAAAACATTCTTTCAGAAGCACTTAGTCTAACCAACCTCAACTATCAAAACCAAGACAACAAGATTCATCTTTGACAAGTAACTCCAATGCTTCAAGTAGAAAGGAAGGGCTGATAGGGAGGAGGCTCAATGATAATGCATTACCACCATCCTCACTATGGAATTGTTTACACATGGCTCTCATGTCAGTTCTAGGCTGTAGAATGGGTGATTTGTTTTAACATGAGCAATGTTTTAACATGGGCAATTACCTGTTGAACAGTGAAAGAAATTGAAACTCAGAGCAACGAGGTGCTTGTAACATTTATCAGTAGCCAGCAAATAAATTCAGATAAAAAAATCAACTACATTTTATTTTAGAGCTTGAGTTGCAGAAATTTAGAAAGTACAAGTATCTCTCTACAGGAAAATGAACTTGATTCATTAATTAAAATTAATTTTGTTTCAGCCTCTGTCAGATAGAGGTGGCAAACTCTTAAATTCTAAGTCCGTACTAAGTGAAGAAGAGTTTGAGTTTGAATTTGAATTTGAAGAACTGTTATTCTTGAAACCTACCTAGCTGTTTATGTGCTTTGTGGTGTGGGCTATATCTCTTGATTATTTAAAAATCATTTTGTAGGAGCATTGCAAATACTATAAACTGTTGCTTTAGCATTCTGTGCTTAGAGTGTTTATGGGGTGAAAATTACTTGTAATGTGTTTGCCAATACTGTTTTAGCAACACAGTTATTATTAATTAAAGCCAGTTGGTTATAATTGATTATTCAGTTCTGCTTCTTTCAGAGCAAATATGTGCTCAATCTTGATTTGCAGAACAGAAGTTTGGCTACAACCAGTATGCACATGATTAACATTTGATGGCTTCTGTGCCCATTGAAATATCAGGGCATTCCTTTCTCAGGAACTGGTAATATTAGCAAATGAGATTAATTTGGAGGTAGTGAGAACTTTTTAAGATGTCTTGCCTTTAAAAGAAAAGCAAAGTCCAAAACATCCTTCAGAGCTGATTTTTTTTACTCCCCAAGAAACTACTCCCCAGGAAGCTACTCCCCAAGAAAATTCTTGGCAGGAAACTACTTGGTCAGAAACTACTCCCCAAGAAACTACTGGACAAGAAATTGCTTGCAAGAAACAATTCCCCAAGAAACTACTCAGCAAGAACTACTCAGTAAGAAACGACTCCCCAAGAAACAGCTCCCCAAGAAACAATTCCCCAAGAATTTACTCAGCAAGAAACTACTTACTACTCCCCAAGTCCTAAAGAAACTACTCTGCAAGAAACTACTCGGCAGGAAACTACTTCCCAAAAAACTACTCGGTAAGAAACTACTTGGCAAGAAATTACTCCCCAAGAAACTACTCAGCAAGAACTACTCAGTAAGAAACGACTCCCCAAGAAACAGCTCCCCAGGAATACACTCGGCAAGAAACTAGTTGGCAGGAAACTACTCCTCAAGAAACTACTTGGCAAGAAACTATGTGGGAAGAAACTACTCCCCAAGAAACAACTCCCCAAGAATTTACTTGGCAAGAAACTACTCGGCACGAAACTACTTGCAAATAAACTACTCCCCAACAAACTACTCGTCGAGAAACAACTTGGCAGGAAACTACTCCCCAAGAAACTACTCCTCAAGAAATTACTCTGCAAGAAACTACTCGGTAAGATACACCTGCCCAAGAAGCTACTCGGCATGAAACCACTCCTCAAGTAATTACTCGGCAAGAAACTACTCAGCAAGAAACTGCTCGGTAGGAAACTACTCCTAAAGAAACTACCTGGCAAGAAACTACTCGGCGAGAAACTATTCCCCAAGAAATTACTCCTCAAGAAACAACTTGGCAATTAACTGTTCCCCAAAAACCTACTCTCCAAGAAATTACTCCACAAGAAGCTACTCCCCAAGAAACAACTTCCCAAGAAACTACTTAGTAAGATACAACTGCCCAAGAAGCTACTCGGCAAGAAACCACTCCCCAAGTAATTGCTCCACAAGAAATACTCGGCAAGAAACTACTCCCCAAGAAACTTTTCCTGAAGAAACTACTCAGCAAGAAACTACTCCCCAAGTAACTGCTCGTCAAGAAACAACCAAGCAAGAAACAACTCCCCAGGAAACTACTCCCCAAGAAACTACTCGGTAAGAAACTACTCCCCAAGAAATTACTTGGCAAGAAACTACTTGACAAGAAACTACTCGGCAAGGAAATACTCCCAAAGAAACTACTCCCCAAGAAAATACTCAGCAAAAAATTACTCGGGAAGAAACTACTCCCCAAGAAACTACTCGGCAATCAACAGTGTTGAAATACACAATTTGTCAAGAATTCCTCCTTCAGCCATTGCTTTAAGTTGTATGTCAGTTGAAAAGAACTTACTGCTTCTTGTGATTCTGCATCTGAAACTTTCTGATTACAAAAGGCTCCTGGTCATTTTACCACATCTGGTTATGAGGTTAAATATCCCAAGCAGCTATGTAAAATAATAGGACTATTATATTCTTGGTTATAGAAGTTTTCATTCCTCTTTATTTCTGTACCATGTGTGAAAGATGGTGTTGTACTACCTGAATGGAAAATCTGAAGAGAACTAAGGATGTTGTTGACATCTTTTCTTTTGGCAATTGAATCTTAAATGACTGTGAAGTTCTCTTGTTTGTTTGCCAAGATGAATTTTATAAAGTTTAAAATGCAACAAAGAAAAATAACATAAGGCAGTAAATAAAAGGCTTAATGGATTATTCCATCCACATTCTTACTGTATCTTGTCTGATTTTTTAACCCCAGAGAGTGGATGTCAGTGGTAAACACTACATGTTGAGAGCCATGTGTAAACAATTCCATAGTGAGGATGGTGGCAATGCATTATTATTATATCCCTATCAGCCCTTCCTTTCTACTTGAAGCATTGGAGTTACTTGTCAAAGATGAATCTTGTTGTCTTGGTTTTGATAGTTGAGGTTGGTTAGACTAAGTGCTTCTGAAAGAATGTTTTTTAAATGTAGGCTTTTAGGTTAGTTTGTCACTTAAACCTTGTTAAATACTAAGGTGAATTGATTAAGAAAATATCTGGTAAACTATTTTTTCTTAGTGATTTACAAATGAAATATCCCTGTTCATATAATTTCTGATCAGATATTGTCTGTTTTAATTACTACTGAGGTCATTCACCATCTTTCCATCTACAGACTTTCTTTAGAGTGGTCCCTGGTAATAATATATCAGGATACTTCCTTCTTAATCTTTTGTACTTTGTTTTTTGTGTCATCTTTCCACATAAGAGTTTTGTGTAATGCATTTGTTGATCCTATTGGAGTGTACGGGTACTCTGCACCTGAGGGTTGAAGCACTGCCCTGTGAAGCCAACAGCTGAGTATAAATGAATAGATGATCTCTACTAATTCCATCTCAGTCCATTGTTCCTGTTGGCCTTGTTCTTTGTTGGGTATTTTAAGTGGTGGAAGCATAAGAGGAGCATAAGCTCCTAAGCATAAGCTTTGGAGGTACGTATGGATATGCTAGAATATTTGAGCAACATTTCCATCTGGTTCATGAGCAGAGTCATCTGCAATTCAGTACCTTGAAGATGTTCTTACAAGCAGAGGAAAGATGGTGGTTTTCCCAGTGAAGTGCAGTTTCTCAGGGAATCCTTGGGTGTGGCCTACAGACTTGTAAAATTCCATTGTGCAGAAGAATAATTCTGAAGTGTAGTCCAAGTATGAGCCTCAAATGGAAAATTACCATTGATCAAATATAATAATCTAATAATTATCAAGTCAGCTTGCCAAATCCTGAACCTTAGAGAACAGAAGTGTGATAGGTTTGTAGGAGTATCATGTATGGAGGTAGAATTCGATATGGAAGCAAAGGAAGCAGTATATTTGAAAGGAGTTATGGTCAGGTCAAATGTGGAATAGGAGTCAACAAAAGCTGACTAAGTTGGCAGATGAACAGGGAAGCAGTTTTTCAGTGTGTGCTGAAGCAGTCAGATCCTGTTTAAGTGCACCTACTAATCTCATAGAAGTTCTGAAGGCTGCACATTGCTTGGATTTTAACACATGGCAGTTTGGTTCAGTGGAATGTGAGCTCCCAGTTACATGCTGTTGAATCACTCTACTGTTTACTTTCTCTGCTATCCTCCAGGTCCCTGGTGCGTAACAATGCAATACTCAGTTCCTTGTCACAGTATTTCTGCTCTTGTCTGTTCTGGATCTGGAAGCTGGGTGGCATGTCTCTCTATCACCTTGTATGTTCATGGATGTGGGTTAGTGCTGACTTACCAAATGTCTAAGTTTTTTATTTTGCTTTGAGGGATTACCTTCATGTTCCACCTTTCCTGCCTCCTTTACCAGCCAAACAGCTGATGCAACTCTGCAGACTTCTGACAGTCCACCTGAGCAGTTAAACAGGTTCATTCTGTAAATTTTGCCTCATGCCAGTGTGCAGACAGGAAGGAAGGCAGCTTTTGAATGTGTTGCACTTTATCAGAGTAGACTTTAGACTTTCTGTTAATTGTCCACAAGTGATAAGAAGCAAAAGAAAAAATAGAAAAGGAGCTGCTATTTGAAAGGCAAAATCAATCCTAGGATTCTTCTCAGAAGCATTAGAGGTAGGGTTGATAATCATAATTGTTCAGCTTATAGAGTTTTGTAACCTTTTGGTTTTCTTTTATGATCTTAAGCATTATTTCTTTTAATGAGTACTGATTTTATCAGATTAGTCAGCAACAGGTGGGAAATTTTCAGCGTAAATGGAAGCAGGACCATGGTCTTCAATAATTAATGGTTTGCAGCAGTTCAGGTGTTGCCACATTTTGATCCCTGGAGAACGACAAGTGAGTAATGTCTCTGATAAACTGGTGAATTTGGTACTTGAAGACCAATCCCTAAAATTTGTCTTAAGGAAGTGGGATGTGTATATTAAAGACAGGAAGATTCTAGATGTGAAATGTGTTCATTCTTGCTTTAGGAATGTGACAAGTTTAATCCATTTCCTTGCATGTGTTTTGCCAGATTGAGTTTTTTGGGGGTTAGGGCTTTTTTAGCAAGTAGGTAGCCATAAACTGTATCTGGACATAGTCTATTATTTTATAATGTATTAGTGCATATATGCATACATAAAATCAAAATACACATCTGACTCTAAAAGAGATATATAAACCACTGTGAAGATGTGTAGAGGAGACTTGTTTCCCCCAAGATGTGCCTGCATTCCATATTGGATGCTATGAGAATGGAATATGAATGTAAGATGTGAATAGACCACAGACAGTGTACAATAGATAAGGGGTTTCCTATCTGGATCACTTTTACTTTTTTGCATTGGTGTATGGTGACCACTTCTGTTGTTTCTCCTTCTTATGGTGTTGTTATTCTATGCAGCCTTAGAGGAAATTAAAAACTTCCCTTGAAGATTGTCTTTTTATTTCTTTATTATTTTATTCAAGCAAATCAAGTGAATTTTGCCAGCATTATTCTTAAGAGCATTTATCTTTAAATATTTCTTAATATGCACTAAGGAAAAATGGGATTGAAGCAACTATATTTAGAAATTCTACATAAAAATGTACAGAACATTGTTGACAGTGTAGCATGTGCATCAAAACCAACAATTGCATCAGTGCAGCAATCAAATAAAAATAATTTTCCTTTAATGGTCAATACAAGCTGAAAATCATTAAGTGTGTGTATCCTCCCTATGTGCTGACATTTGCATGTATCTCTTTCATAACTGCAGATTTAAGCCCATTGAAGTCTTTCCATTTACCTGTAAAGAAAAAAGGTTAATGTTTCCCACTTTCTTTTAATGACTATAATACAGTCTCTTCATTGTATGATACTTGCTTAATTTCTGAGTGCATCTGTCAGTTTTCATGTCAGTGTCAGTCTTCCTATTTTCTTTGCAAAAATGGTGTTTGCCATTAAAGTGTCAAGTATTTGACCTTTGTCTAATTCTCATTCCCATGATGTTCATTGTTCTTTGGAATGCTGTAGATACCAGAAGTGTGGGTATCCACATCTATATCCAGGGTGCAAGGTTGTAAATGTTTAAATTGTTCTGCTAGCTGAAAATGTTGCACTCTTTTTTGTATATATATTTTAGCCCTAGATTTTGTGGTAGCAAGCAAATAAATGTTGTATAAGGAAACAGGTGGTATTTGGAGCCACTTTACTTCTCTCTAACTCTTTGGGAAGAGAAAATTGACAGTGGCAAGACTTAAAAAAAGCAGAAGTGAACAGCTGTGAACATTTCCATTCTTAGTCATCTGAGCTCAGTTGTGCGAGTGCCTTCAAACAAAAAAGGAAAGAAAGGCTGCATATGAACTGCATGAGTCAAAGTAGAGTGACAGTCTGGGCAGAACTTAAAGGGGGGGGGAAACCTTCCTATTTTGTTAGTTTTGAAGAGATGAGGTGATGTGGGTATTTAATCTTTAATCTTTACCACCATACTGGGCAATGTGGACCACTGAGCTGCAGTCAGAATAATTGCTTCAGGAATGCTCCTTCTGCAGGAGCTGTTTGAAATAGCACACACAGGTGTACTTGTCCTTGGCTGGCAAGTCTGTGAATGGATTGTGTTGCACTAACTTTAAAGTACTGTCCTGCATGTATAGCTCAGGGTGCCATTTCATAGCCATTCTGGCTGGGTGAAGAAGTGCTGTTGTGATGGCCTTTTGTTTGAGATTTGGTAGGAAGAGATTGGTTGTTTTGACCATTCATTTTGAAGTTGGTGAATTGAGTAATTTTTCTTCTAGATACAGGTTGTGTCAAATACTACTGAGCCTCCAGAGAAGCTGTATAAAACAATAAAATTAAGTGATACTACAGCAGGTATTAAGAAAACAAAGTATAACAGCTTGTGCTTCTTACATTAATTACTTGATTTAAAGCAATGTTATTTATCTTTTCCCTAAAAATAAATTATTTTTCAATTTGCCTGAGATTTATTTCACGTCACTTTCTTTTGTAATTTTTCCAGTCTTAGAATTGCCTTGCAAGCTTGACAAAATGATATATTTTGTGGTAGGCCAGCTGAAGCCAAAAGAAAAAGTGCAAAGGGTTATGATATGGTTAAAAATGAGAAGTGAAATGTCTTAAGGGCCTGTCTCTTTCTGCCTATTTACTTTAAGACCTGATAATCATCCCATTGCATGGCCTTAGGTGGTGGTGTATTTGTGCAGCTAAGGGCGTGTGTTTGCTTTGTTAAACATGCTTTAGAGATTATTCTTCAAATTATGCGGGTGCTATATTTGATTTTATCTGCTATTTGAGTCATGCCACGTTTCAACTGTAGGTTATGTTTTTGTAATTTCTCAAACTTGCCTTTTCCTTTCAGTTCTCTGCGTGTAAAGTTGTAATTAGCAAGATGTGGTCTTGGTGTGCGGTACAATGTTATGTGTGTGGTAAAAACCAGGTTATAGAGAATATTGTTCTAGGCTTTAGCCTATATGATTCTTACTGTGAAGCAGCTTTTAAGTCTGCTTGAAAGTGTCATTTGGGAAACCTTGCTTGGTATTGCTACCTCTTGTCTGTCTGTCTGTCTATCTATCTATCTATCTATCTATCTATCTATCTATAGATGGATACATGAGTTAGTGAGTGTATATATGTAGATGTGTATTTATGTCCAATCTTTCAAATTGTGTCCCTTCATTCACCTGTTCATGACATCCAAGTAGTTAAAACAGCTTCTCTTTTTTAAAGATTACTGTGAATTGGGAGATCTTCCACCCAGATCCCCATTGGAACCAGTGTGTGAAGATGGCCCCTTTGGGCCAGTGAAGGAAGAAAGGAAACGGACACCCCACGAGCTTCGGGAGCTGTGGAAGAAAGCCATTATTCAGCAGATACTGCTCCTCAGAATGGAGAAAGAAAACCAGAAGTTACAAGGTTGGTGAAGTTCTTGAGTGCTACACCTTACTGCAATACAAATTCACCTTTTGGTTTTCTCTGTGGCCTTGGTAGTGGACAGCACCAAGCCTTAATGAAACATTCTAGGAACACACAGGTAAATCAGATTAGTAACATCTCTCTCAGCACTCATTAGTGTAGATGACAATGGATGATAATTTTTTGAATACTTCACCTTATTATTTGTTTACTGGATCTGAAGAGACTCTCTCTTTACCATGGCTGGGTTTTTTTAGGCTGGTGTCTAGAAGCTCTTACAAGGAATTTAGCATGATCAGTATCATGAACTGAATTTTTTTTCTACATTCACATCCACAGGTCCTTGTCTAAGTATTGGTCATTTCAATGATCTGTTTAGCCAGTCTTGAGACTTAAAGGAAGTTCTTAAAGAGGTTGTTGTGGACTTGAAACTATGGGTTCCAGCAGTAGTACCCACACTATGCAGGGAAGGTTTCTGTAGAGTGGTCATGACTTAGATCAGTCCAAAGGGTGATGAAAAGGAACTTGAAAAACTGTGATTTGTTGTTCCTAACCACAATTTTTCTGCGAATGACTTAGCTGCAACAAATCCTTTTTGGTGGCAATTTTTACACATAAAGAGCAGCTGTATGCAGAACCACAAGTGGTTGCCTTTGAGAGCTGCTCCTTTGAAGACATGAGTGAAGACAATAGAAATTTTTATCTGGGTTATTTTAGATGTTCAGGAAGGAGTAGGCAACTGAACCCTCAAAAGGGGAGGTACCTGGCATGAAAATGGCAATATTTATTTTTCTTGTCTAAACTTGAGGAAGGATTGACTTCCAAGAAGTGTGTAGAGAGAGGACCAGCTGTATGAAAAGTTTAGTACACCAAACATGAAATCCTTCTTTAAACTCAGGCTAAAGCACATGGCTGGAAGGACAAAACACCTCTTGGATATTGGATATGGCCTGCCAAAGCACTTGACCCACCTGTAGGCTGTTTATTCCCAGCAGTGTAGCTCTCCTATTTCAACCCTATCTGAAGAACACTTGACACCCGAGTTTCCTAAGAACCCCACAGGTGACAAGCATGTTCCCAGCAAGGTACTAGCTAATCCAGTAAAATAAAATATGGCAATGGACACCAGCTATACAGTATCCTTGGCCAGAGGCTGAGACCATCTGGAGAAGAGGTATTTAGAGAAATGGTTTATGCAATCTCTTCAAGATTAGAGTGAACAGTGCTTAGAAACAGTGCTGTTGTAAATGAGTTTCTGTAGCTTTTTTATGGCATTTAGAAATAAATTTTCTCTGTTTTGTGTATTTGTACTTCTGATTTTTTTTAATTTCTCTTGTGTCCAAATTATCTGAATCTACATCCTGAACCCAAATTTTGGCAAGTGAAGGTATTTAATATTGATACTCATTTTAGCAAGTTTAACTCAATGCTCCAATTTTGTCTGCCCAGAAGAAAAAAATTGCAAAACCATCACACATAGGTTAAGATGAGCATGTCTAGAAAGCTGGTTAGTGAGTGAATGAGGTGGGTGTTGGCAGAACTGAAGGCCCAGCTGTACTGTATGTCCTGTGGGGTGAGGAAGTTGTCCTAGGTAGCTGCTGCATGAGGAGTTCAGATGGTGAGACAATACTTGAAAACAACAGATGACTGTGCTGCAACGAGCACAACATCTTTGCTTGTAGTGTTTATGAGTTAATGCTTATGAGTGCTTATGAGATACTGGGAATTGGGCAGTGTCAGTATCTAAATAAGCTTGTTGATAAAGGCATTGTCTCACCTCAGTCTTCACATCACATTTTTGTGCATAGCATAAGACTGAATAAGGCATAAAAGTCTGAAAAGTTGCCAAACACCAGAAAACATTTGTTTGCGGAAGATGAAACATTAGAAGATTTCTCAGAGCTTGTTTTCCTATAAGCTGAAATTTAAATGTCCTTCTTTTAGTTATATTCATACAATACCATCTGTGTTTTAAGGTTTTTAATATTCTGATTTATATGTTGGTTTTGACCTGACAAAAATGTGAAGAAGTTGACAAATATTTTAGATAGACTGAATTACTTTCATTTTTAACACACAGTTAAAATAAAACTATGAGTGCATGTATTTCATGTATCTGTAGTTAATCACTGCATTAAAAGTTAAATATTCTGAGGTCCAAACCTTGCAAACACTTAGGTAACCTCACAACTCAAATGAATAACCTCATTGAATAAATTCATTCACATGTGAAAGCAGCTAGAGGATGAGGAGGTACACTTCCCAGATAAAAAAACTTCTTTTCAGTTTTAAAAATCTAGAAGCTTTTGTAGTCAGTGGGAGTACAGGACAAGATAACCCTTTTTGACTGTCAGAATTCAATAACCTAAGAAACCTTAATTGCAGATACAGATCTCAGAACAAGTTGAGTTTAGTGTGTTGATAATTTCATTATGCAATGTAAATGTCAGGCAGTGTTTAACTTTATTAAATTTATATAAAGGAATTGAAAATACAAATAATGGAGAGTTAAATTGTCAAAAGACAATAACATTTTAACATAGATTGTCTCAAGACTGAAATGGATAGGTGTGATTCTATGAGTTTATACTGTGAAATCCTCAAAAGTAACAGCAGTCTTATGATATATGGCAGAATGTCCTCAAAATAAGAGTATCTTGTGACCATTACAGTAATGCATCATCACAACAAAGCAGTACTGTAAATACATAGGGGGACATTAATTTAAAAACATGGTCACTTCATGATACACTATTTCATAAACATAGTTTCAAATTGGTGTATTTGTAGGAGAATTACCTTTTTAGAAGATTTCTCAGAGTAGAATTAAACTTTAGTTTAATACTATACTTTCCAGACTTTTATGTATTTTGAACTTTTGCTCTGCTCATTTTCTGCAAGTAGAGAGCTGCTCTTGTCCTGCAACTAGGTGCTTTGAGTACCCAGCCACATTACAGCCTAGTTAAAAAATTGAAATCTATTTTGCTAATTTCTCCATAAATTTCCCACTGTTTGTCTCTCCTTAGTGCTGTCTTTGTAGCTTCTTGGTTTTCTTTAGCATTTTCTTTCATCATTTCATCCTTTTAGGAATAGATTACAGACATATTTGTATCTCATATGAACTACTCTTCTTTTTCTCCTCTTCTATTTTTTCAGTCTTATTACCTGCACAAATCCATCCATTGTCAGAAAACATGCTTTATTATTTAGTTTATATGATTAACATTAATAAATCCTGTTTTCCAGGCACATTATAGTACTAAAATGCCCCACAGAAAAAAAAGAACTTAAAAGCTTTACAAAGACTCCCTTTGAAATTCTCACTCTACCTTTAAACTTTGGAATTACGCTCAGCTGCAGAATTTTTCATTTCTGCCATGGTTTTTTTGTGCTTTCCCAGCTATTGTTTTTACATTGTCATTACTATTATGGGGCTGTATGCATAACAAATAGATGACTAAATCAGATGGTTTTATTTGCTGAAAGTCTTCTGCATTGAAGAGGTGGGAAAATGAAAATTCCTGTTATGAAAATCTTATGTTTATTTCATTAGTCATCAACTCTCATGTTTATTCACATTTAGGAAGCAATCATCTTTCAATTAGGAGTAGGGAATTCAATTTAACTGGCTAAACATAATATTGCATATAATATCTTTAAAAAAACAAACAAACCAATCCAACCCCAGAATCATGACATTTTAGATATTCAACGTTTCAGGTGGATAGCAGGAGAGGGTTGTAAGTTAAATTAATTCATTTTACAAATAGTAAACAATAGTAACTGCTAAATTCATTATGTCACTTTTTAGCATCTGAAAACAATTTGCAGAACAGACGCCTGAAACTTGACTACGAAGAAATCACACCATGCTTAAAAGATGTAACTTTGATTTGGGAAAAAATGTTGAGTACACCTGGAAGGTCAAAGATTAAATTTGATGTGGAAAAAATACACTCTGCTGTTGGACAAGGTAAACTGTTTTTTGAGTTGTTGAAATGCAGGTAAATTGTATCTGAAAAGGAATAGTGTAGCCACTTAATCACTCCTTATAATCATATTCTCTCTAGTACTGTTCCTCAGGCTGCTGACAAAACAAGTTAACAACTTTTGGTACCATCATGCTTATGCAGATGCAGGTACCAGTCCCTTTCAGTGGTAACTGCAGTACTATCACTTGAGCTACAGATACATTTTTGAATAACATCTGCCCTTACCAGGAGAATTGTATGCTACCTCAACATATTACAACTTTTGATATCTGATTTTATAAATTAAAAGTTACAATTAAAGAAAAAAAAAAAAAAAAAAAAAAAAAAAAAAAAAAAAAGCGCCTGGATAATGCTAGTAAATGACTGTGTGAATAACTGAAGAAGCCCTGTGCACTGTTTTCTGGAAATTCTCTGTTCCAGCCTGTGTACTGTGTCTGTGCACAAACAGCAGACATGGGTGTCACTGCAGAACTGCCTTTTCTCCGAGTTCAAGAACACTTTGTCCCTGCAAACACCACTTACACTCTTCCTCACAACTGCAGGGCTGAGCAACCATCCCTATCTCCACTGCAGCAAAAGGAATATAACCTAAGGGTGTTTTTTAAGTGTTCTAAGAAATTGGGCTGTTACTCTATGTTACATTTGCCATGGTTGGACCCAAAGGCCTTAGGCTGAGTGCTATATGGACCAATGGTGAAGATTTTACCCATTTACACATTTGGTATGTGTGCATCTCACCTTCCTAAAATGTACTCATAATATCAGAGTCTGTGCTATATTAGTGAAAAGTGTGAATTTGTTCTATTGCAGTGCTTTATTGTGCACTTTACATGGAAAAAAAATGGGAGATAAACATAAAACTTTTCAGAGACAAGTATTGCAATTCTTGATGCCTCTTTAGTGCTTCTCAGACTGGATGTAAGCATGAACCTTAGGCAGTTCACAGTATTTCTTTCTTCTTTAAATCACTCCTGTTAAGGTCTGATGTCTTATCGGTTGAGGAAATAAAAGCACTGTAGTTTCAACTATTTCTGTGGTCCATTGGAAGTAGCCAATTGAGATCTGCCTGGCTGTGTAGCAGATAAGCATCTTCAGTTCCTCAATCCTGTTAGCTCAGCTATGGCAGAACCTTCAGTAGGAGCACAAATTACTGGTTTAATTGCTTTCTCTGCTTAGGAGTACCACGTCACCACCGTGGGGAAATCTGGAAATTTCTAGCTGAGCAATATCATCTTAAACATCAGTTTCCAAGTAAACAACAACCAAAGGACACACCTTATAAAGAACTCCTAAAACAACTAACTTCCCAACAGCATGCAATTCTTATTGACCTAGGTAAGTACAGTAGCAGTCTGAAATTAAAACAAAGGGTTTATGATCTCTGTAAGATACTTAAAGAAGGTAACACACAAAATGCCTTTCACTATTTAATAATAGGTTGTTGGTAAGAATTGCTTTTAATCTGGTGTGAGAAACCAGGAGCTGATGTTTTTCCAAGAGGATCACAGCTTTTGTGTGTGGGATAATCCCACATTGAACTCACTATTCATTATGCTCTTCCCTAATAAAGGCAAAAAAATCAATGTCTTCCAGAGCATAGCACTGACACTTTGGTTCTGAGGAGCTGTGTGGATCAATTTAAGAAGTCCATTATCACTGCATTTGATTAAATGAATTTGCAATGAAAAACTCCATCAAAGGAAATTATGCACTGCAAGTAACCAAATGTCATGTGAAAGAATGATAAAAATTTATGGGAAAAGTTGAACTTGGACTGATCTGAATGATTAATACCCACTTGCATTATTTTTTTCTTACATCTTTTCTGTAAAGTAGTAGTAGAGATTTGTCCCATTATAATTCTGCTCTTTATAACTACTCACAGAGTATTTAAGCACTGTTCACTGCAAATGGATCTACTCCCTTTCTTGCCTGATGAGGAAGGATTACCTATATCTAGAGCTGCCTGGGAGCACCCATTTATTATTTTATTAAAAAATCAGTGTGCTGACTGTCTTTAGCGGCTACTAAACTGTGAGAAGATTTGTCAAGTTTAACTTGGTGGCCTAAGCTTTAGATGATAAAGAGGCTATTTTCTCCTTTTTTGCAACACTTGGTAAAGTGAGTCAAAATACCAAAGCAGTGCCTAGAAAATACATAGGAATGTGAAGGAACAGGTGTGGCATTATAGGAAGTGGCATGACCGGAGGTGGGAAAGGGTGGTGGTGGATGTCACCTTCACTTTCCCCTACTTGGCACACCTGCCTGGTTTTGACTTGGCATTTGGGAAGTAACAGTCCAAGGAGCTTTAATGCCAGCTGGGAATAGGCAGTGGCAGTGTGTGTAAATTGTCTCCCTTCAGACTTGCACACCAATCTAGAAATTCCCCTGGACTGAGCAGTTCCAGACAACAATCTTTTGTGTTTGAGAGAGACATTTACATGCAGCCAGAGATGATTTACTAGCAAATACCTATTGGTCCAGCATACCTGGTGTTGATAGCCCTGGCAGCAAAGGCTGAGACACTGAAGTGGTTCAGTAAGAGGTGAACGGTTTTGTGCTGGGTTAATTAATTGAACATCTTAGCAGAGGGACAGTGCTGGGGTGACTCCTGGACAGTAAGGAGCACAGTCAGTCTGAGCCTGGTTTTCTCAAAAAGCAGACTGGGGCTTACTGGCTTGGCAAGTAAGTATTTTCTACCTGATTCTTCTGCACACAAATACTCTCTCAGCTATGTGCTCTTCTTGTAGAAACAAATGACTTCATGCATTGGCAAACTGTAACTTCATGGTGGTTTTCATGCAAGGTATTGTTTCTGCCAGGGTGCTATTTGCCAGACCATTAGCTGAAAGACGGATTGGGCCCTGTCATAACCATAAGGTGAATTAGGAAGCTGAAGACTTCCTAGTGATTCACACTGAAATAGAGCTGTGCTGCATGGTAACAGACAGCAGAACTGGATAGGCATCTAGAAGGCATTTGCATGTTCTGACTTCTGTTCTTTCAGGCTATCAGAAGCATTTTCTCTCAAATCTTTAAGAATCCTTCTGAGAACATGCACTTACACCTTGAAAGAAAAAGAATATGTTCTCGCAACATAGTGATTGTAATATTTAAAATATTTTTACAAATTAGGCTAAATAGGTCATGTGAACACAGTATGAGCCAAAGCTGTAATAGTATTGCTCACACTTAGTTGACTTGGTGCATCCTCAGATGTAAGTAGTGCTTCCTGAGGCCAGGAGTGTGCATGTGGATGCAGAGCTAAGGTATAGCAGCTGCTTTGCTGGCCCCATTTACATATCACAGTGCTATCAGTGTAGGAAACCATCCATCACTGGGTGTTTGCTGAGTGTGGTAAAAAATTAGGTTTTGTTTTATTACATTTTTTAAAGTAAAGTAATAGGTACTTTCATATTCTGGGGCTCTAGAGGTATCACAGTTAATTTAGTCCTTTTTGGCAGGGCAAGAGATCTTTGTTCCAAAATAAAGGCTAAAATTCTTAGTTAAGCCAACATCAGAGCACTCAGGAACACATCAGCTTGTGAGTTTAGCAGTTCTTTTCCTCATCTATTTCCTGGTTTTTAGAACTTAGCGTTTTTATTCTTGCTAAGCTTGTAACTCTTTTTCATGACTTACATGAAATGAGCTTTGCTGCCTGAGTGAGGCAGTGCAGGTATGCCTTTAGACTGTGCTGTAGTAATTCGTCCTTCAAGCAAAGGAATGCAAGCTCCTTCCCGTTTGAAAGCTAGAAATACTTATTCTGTAACACTCAACTCTGACATCCTGGCCAGGGATACCTACTCAGAACTGAATGCCATGTCCCATGTGACAGGTTAGAGCAGCTACCAGATGGCAGAAGGACTCTGCCCCGGGCTTTGTCTTTAAACAGGAGTTCTGATATTATCTGGCAGCACAGCAGCATTCCAGGAGCTAAAGGGTGGAGTGGTATTTAACAAGCAGGCAACCAGAAAACAAGCTCCACTTAATACTAGAACAAAAGAGGTATTCAAATTTCTCCTCTGTTGAGGTATTTCACAGAGGAGGTTTGATAGAGGGAGGGTTTTTTCTAAAAGTGAAAAATTTGCCTTTGGAAGTTTTTTTAAAAAACTGTAAAGTTTGCCTTTAATGTCTTTGTTCACAGAATCAGAGAGTGGTTGAGATTGGAAAGGAGCTCTTGAGATCATCTAATCCAAATCCCCCTTTCTCAAAGCAAAGTGTGCCCAGGGTGCCCAGGATCATGTTTGCTCAGACTTTGAATATGTCCATAGATTGAGACCTCACTAGCTCTTTGGGCAGCCTGTGCCAATGTCTATCCACCCTTACAGTTACAAAACAACAAAAAAGTAGAATTTCCTGTTTTTCAATGTGTGCCCATTGCATCTTGTTCAGTGAGCACTGCTGGGAAGAGCCTGGCTCCTTCTTCATTCCCTTCCACTGGCTATTTGTGCACACTGGTAACATCCTCCTGAGCCTTATCTTTTCTGGGCTGAACAGTCCCAGTTGTCTCAACCTCTCTTCATAGAAGAGATGCTCTAGTCCCTCTATTATCCTAGTGGCCCTTTGCTAGACTCTCTCCAGTATGGCTGTATCTCTTTTGTAGTGGGAACCGAGAACGGGGCACAGCACTCCAGATGTGGCCTCACCAGTGCTGAGTAGAGGGGAAGGATCAGCTGCCTCCAGCTGCTGGCAGCACTCCTAATGCAGCCCAGGATGCTATCAGCCTTCTTTGCTGCAAGGGCAGATTGCTGGTTCTCGTTCAACCTGATGGCCAGAACCCTCAGGTCCTCTTCTGCAAAGCTGCTTTCCAGATGGGTAGCAAATACTGGTGCACGGGTTTGTTCCCTCCAAGTGCAGGAATTTTGCACTTAACTTCGTTGAACTTTATAAAGTTCCTGGGAGCTCATTTGGCCAGCCCGTTGAGGACCCTCTGAATGGTAACAGGTGTATCTGTCAGTCCTCCCAGTTTTGTGTTACCTTCAAGCTTGCTGAGGGTGTGCTCTGCCCCATTGCCGTTAGTGACCTGCGCTCATAAGGGATCAGCTGGAACAAAGGCTCCAGGCACTCTGTCATCATGGGCAACTGAGAAGGGTTGGTTAGCATCAGCTTTACCAGCATCAGCCTTAGCAGCCAGCAGCAGTACCCTCATACTTCCAGGAGTCCCCTGCTGATCCTGGACATAGTCTCTGTACGCTCAAAACTCAAGGGAACAAAGCCCAGAAATGGCTGCACAAAACACTGTGTCTGTTGGCTGCCTCCATTAGCTGTGCTCTCACATAATATTTTTATAGGATATATCATAGCTTATATACAGCTACACAACTCTTGTATTGTACAGGCTACAGGGAAAAGAAAAAAAAAAAAGACAAATGGAGACTGGGAGGGACCAAGACAAGGACTGTTGTGACAAGGGACACATTTACATGAAAAAGACAAAAAGTAAAAGTAGAGGGAAGGGTCCTCAGCCTGAGTAGATCAGATGTTCTAAGTCTGTGCCTGGATCCTAATAGTTGTCTTTATTAGGACAACTTATAATAGTCCTTGTAATAGTTTATTATCCTTTAATATACTGCTCAGGGGCCAGTCTTAAGAATCAGATATTCAAGTGTTCCAAACAACAGAATTTCCCCATTGCAATTAACTTTGCAATGACTGTAACAAAACAGTGGTAGAGTATAAGAGTCAATTGTCTATATTGTTAACTTTCTTATGGTCTTCCTGTGGGTTGGTTCAAAATCTACTTCTCAAAAGAATCTACGTTTTTGAAAGCCTGTTTAATTTGACAAGATGACAAGGTTTTGGGGGTTTTGTTGTTTATTTTTTAGTTTAAGTCACTAACTTCAGTTTTTTTCACAGGGCGCACATTTCCAACACACCCGTACTTCTCAGCACAGCTGGGAGCTGGGCAGCTATCACTCTATAATATTTTGAAGGCCTATTCACTTCTGGACCAGGAAGTAGGGTATTGCCAGGGCCTTAGTTTTGTAGCAGGAGTTTTACTACTCCATATGAGTGAAGAAGATGCTTTTAAAATGCTGAAGTTTCTTATGTTTGACATGGGCCTGAGAAAACAATATCGTCCTGACATGACAATTTTACAGGTATGATTTCATTTTTTTTTAAAGTAAAGAATGCTAATGTTAAATAATAATAATGCAATACAGCTAGCATTATCAAAATCAGAACTTAAATTGAGTTCTTAAAAATAGGGAAGGATAATCTAGGAAAATAATATCTCATCTTAAAGACATGATTTTCAAATCAAAATACTTCTGGGGAAACTATGGAACCCATAAATAAGAAGACTTCTGTTGTGTTCAAATGAGGTTCAAATAACCCTGCAAATGAGCCTGTTGTAGGCTCACAGGTGACCCACCTGTGTCTTTTAGGTGGCTTCCGAGTATTTCTTGTTTCCACACATTTTCATCCAAACATCAATTGACAAATACCTTTTGCTGTTTCTCATAAGTATGAAGCATGAACTTTGCTATTATGAATGTTTAAACACATTGATCTTTAGTCTCTTGTTCTTATTCCATGCAGATCCAGATGTACCAATTGTCTCGACTTCTTCACGACTACCATCGAGATCTCTATAACCACCTAGAGGAACATGAGATTGGCCCCAGCCTCTATGCTGCTCCCTGGTTTCTCACCATGTTTGCCTCCCAGTTTCCCCTTGGATTCGTATCCAGAGTGTTTGGTAATTCTCCATAAAACTTCTCTCTGTTCTTCCTAAAGTCTTACATTTGGAATCTTGTTCTTAGGAACAGCATTGCTATCCAACCTGTTTCAGACACCCAGGAGAAATACTTTGCTTACTGTGAACAGAAGAAAAACAACAGACGTCATCCTATGGAGTGTGCAGTATTCCAATAGAACTGGAAGAGAGAGGAGGAAAGTAAACGAGAGTCCCTAAAGTCTTTTCATCCTCATTGTTACCTTTTCCCACCTTGTAACCCATTTTAGAAAGGATGTAAAATTTGATGCCATGAAGGCAGCCATTGTATCGTGACAATGACACTTCAGCACCAACAATTAGTTATTTTCAAACTGCAAAGAGATGTAACAAAGGCATCTTTGAGAAATATATCCATTTACTCCATTATCATCATTTCCAGCAGTGTCAGCAGAAAATCAGCTTGAGGGTTATGTTTTAAAACACACACAGGGATGGCTCTTGCAGTGTAATCGTGGATTTACTCTGCAGAAATACATTTTAACTAGTGTTTCTTATCCTGACAATTTTAGTTCCAAAAATGTTTGGAATCATCTGGGGTTTAGTTTCTAAAGTCACTTCTGTTGCCTATTTTTAGAATCTACAGAAGCTCTCTTTTTTAATTAAATTCCAATTAAGAATTTACCTTGATGCTATCTTCTGGATGTATAGTTCATAGTTTGTTTCATGTTTAAGAAGATGCATTATTTCCTTTTCAGTTGTATGTTTTTCATTATGTGGTACTGGATTGTCCATAATAAGTAGGGTGGATTGGAGCTTTCTCTCCAGTTCTTCTCTTCTAGTGAGAAGCTACTTTGATTTTCCTTAGTCAGTCTCATTTAAGAGATGCAATGAAGAAATTATTTCTTAGTGGATTAATATTGACACTTTCCTGATTTAAAAACAATATGGTCCTCTCTACCACAAATAGTAATATAGAGCTCAAGAAGAACCAACAACAATTCTGTCTGGTTTTTGTTTAAGGGCGTGCTAAAAGTAATGCTAGAAAAATTCACAGTGAAAAGGATGGTGTATAGGATAGAAGTATATATCCCATTATTAGTATACAAACTCCAGGGAAAACAGCATATTTTTTTCCTGGAGGACTTCAAAGCAGGTTAATGTCCGTCAACAAGTATGTGACTGACAGTAATAATCTGTAGGAATCAAATGAAGTGCTGTATGCAAGTGTCATATACCGTGTTTATAATCAGCTCATCTTTTTGTTATACCTAATCTTTCATAGTATTGTACAAAATAAGAAGTATTTGAATGGGGCAATTGACTGCAGTGAGGTTATAAAAGTGCCTGTGTATCCAGTATATTTGGATTTCTGCCTTAAAACACAGATTAGTATTTTCTCTGTCATTGAAGGATTGTAGGGCTTTAGAGAACAAAGACTGCATTAGAATAGAAGGCACATATCTTCACACATCTGATTTTAGGTCAAGAAGAGAAAAACATGTGTGACAGAAGCTGTTGCCTCTTAAAAATTTCTGCTGTTTTTTAGAGAGAAAGTTCAATGTGACCAACACCCGCAGTTTTGTATTTAGTATTTTCCTTAAATTCAGTATTTCCTTTGTATTTAGTAGTTTCCTTAAAACAGTATTTACTGGAGCTATGTAGGTTAGGAACATTGGACATTTGCTTACATTAGAAAGTAAAATCTCATCCTCACCCATACTAAAGACTCTGAAACACAACTTTAAACAAAAATGACTAGAGCTGTCATTCTGCCAGTGGCTGTCTTTAGCAGCATGGCAAATTAAAATCCATTCATTTTTTGACATACATCTTCACACACTTTTACGCAGAACATATATATATAGATTTTCATTACTCACTTGTTAGAACCCTTGGGAGGAAAGAATGTTGATGCTGAAGTAACTGATTTGTAGGTTACTAAGTCTGAGATTGCATTGCCATTTTCTAACACATTTTCTCTGAACTAGTATTTGAAACTAGCCCACTCCTATTTAATTATACAATTGTTACTGAAGACCATTCCCTTGGATCTCCATAGAGTGTGCTTTTACAGACATCTAACAGGCAATATGTACAAGAAGTGGGTTAGACTGTTTTATGAATCAAATAGCAAAACTCCTTTTAAGTTTTTATTTATCTGTCCAAACTTTTGACACTTCTCCTGAGCAGGAGCTGATGAGAGTACAGTGTTAAGAAAGATGCATTCTTTAGTACCCCTGCTTACTTATTAATAGAGGAGATTTGATAGAATAGTATTTATTTTGTTTCAAGATTGTAGATAAAAGTTGGTGGTATTTTTAATCCTGTAGGCTGCCAGTCATGCTGACATTAATTTGGGTACCTTCACTGTATTGTTGTTGGCTGGCAGCCCACTTAATATGAAGCATGGGGACTGAATAACAAACAGGTCTTTGTTAAGTACTTGCTGTTTTAAATGAGAGAGGGATTTCAGCCATGTATTACTAGCTCAGTCATACGGACATTCATTAACAACTTTTAGGTCACCTTGAGTTAACCTGCACATCATTATGGGGCAGGTGCTGAATCATAAAAACATATTCTTTTTAGCTCTGCTTTTTTCACTTTGTGTTTCTAGCTGTTCTTCAGTATTTCCTGTCCTAATATAGAGCTTTCCCTATGAATCATTTTCCCATAGTTTTGAGTTTCAATAGAGAATTGAGGCAGATGTCTGCTCTGTTACCACTTTTTAATCATTTCTGCCACTGGAGTTCACATTCAGCTCAACACAGAGCTGAAAAATGTTACATGCCTTTTAGGAGAAATGGCGAGAGAGCAAGAGATTTGTGGTTAGTTTTTACTTGTGCTTTTCTTTCTTGGAGAGAGAGAGTGAAATGAGTTACGGCTTCAACGTTGCAAGCTTTGCAATGTTGAAATGTTTCACTCATTGCAAGAGTGAAAGAGGGGAATTCCATTATGATAAAAATTTGGAAATAGAGTTGATTTTACTAAGACAGGCTGTTAGCCGGTGCTTTCATAGGTTCTTCACTACATCAGAGATAACTGTAGTTTTGCTAGCATTTGTTTCCCCTACAGCATGGTGGGTTTTTTCTATCTCTTTGCTTTAGTCNTTTTTTTTTTTTTTTTTTTTTTTTTTTTTTTTTTTTTTTCTTTTTTTTTTTTTTTTTTTTTTTTTTTTTTTTTTTTCCTTTTTTTTTGGTATCAAGACATATATTTCTTTTTTGTGTCACTGTGCTATTTTGTATGCAATTGATTGTGGCTGCATTCACAGCTTCAAATACAAAGCAGGGAAAGAACAAGAGAGAAGCCCTTTCAAAGTAAATTTATATTTAGGAAATACAATAAAAACCCCTCAGTATCTTCTATTCCTTTATCACCTCCATCAGTATTGTTTCATTTGTTAGATGCTTCTGTCTGTAGCAAGGTGAGCCCTTCAATGAAACCAGGAGCAGATTCTGAGTTACAGTAGCAGGAAATGGGGGGCAATGCTGTTTATACAGACTGGATTTCTTGTTTAATGCCTTTATTGCAGACTTATATTTCTTTACTCTATAAATACATAGGCACTTCATAAAAGAAAAAGAAAGGAAAGGACATTACATTAAAAGGTCACTGTATACTATGGTTTCAGTGTGCTTGGTATGCCAGGTGCTGTCATTGCAGGGCCACCTGCAATATTTACACTTCAGCTGTATGACTAAGATTTCAGGGTACTTATTAATATTGTTATTAGCATATTAACAGAAGGGGTTGAGACACATACTAAAAACAAACACACACATCTGAAACTTGAGGCTACTGGAAAATGAGCATTTACCCTCATGTGCTCAATGTTGTATTGTGGGTTTGTGGCTTTTTTCCACCACATGAGAGAAAAACAGAATTTCAGATCTTCAGTTCTGTTTTCAGGTATAGGTTTTTTTCCCTGTTTTATTACACCATTTTTAAAGGGTGTTGGGATTAGATTCCTGTGCAAATTTATATTCTTACAAACATCAAAACAGCCCACTAAACTATTACTTGCACAAAAAGTGGCAACATTGATAAACTTGACTACCTAGTTTATTGTAGACTTAGCTTAAACTTGATTTGCTTTTTTTTTTTTGGTGGAAACTCACTGAACAAAATAGTAAGTGATTGTGTTAGTTAAGTGTGCTATTCACAGTAATAATCTTGATCCTATAAAACTTCTAAAGCCATGGCCAAAAGCAGATGTCCAGCACAGTGTATTTAACCTCCAGCTCACTCCTATCAGGAGTTGTTTTCCTTGGACAAATTATTGTTTTGATGTTCTTCTCAAAAGATGTGCTCGCTTGATATAACCTGTTTTTTCCTTGTTTTCACAGATATGCTCTTTCTTCAAGGATCAGAGGCTATATTTAAAGTGGCTTTAAGCCTTTTGGGAAGCCACAAGCCCTTGATTCTGCAGCATGAGAATCTAGAAACTATTGTTGATTTTATTAAAAGCACTCTCCCCAACTTGGGTTTGGTACAGATGGAAAAGACCATTAGTCAGGTATGAAATAAACTGAACACATGAGAGGTATGCAAAGGAATGCTTCTGTTAAGTTCTTGACAGAAAAACCAGAACAGCTACTTCAAGCTCTTGCAGTTTGGAAGATGTTGAAAACTTTTGGAAGCAGATGACTTGTAAACTAAGATGGCTTGGTAGCTTTGTATGGTATTGTAATCATTGATTATTATCACTTTATGAAGCCTTCAGTGAATTTTTTTTTCACCAAAGAATCTTGCCTTCCAAGTCTCATATCAGAAGCAAAAATTGACTTACAAGAGCCTCACAAATGTTAACCTTACTTAATGAAATTAGAAGCCTCCCTACATTGTCTCTACTGGCTTTTATGGTGCTGGCCCAGTATGTAACAACAGCACCTTTGTAATTCTCTCAGGAGTACATGAGGCAGTGCAGACTCTTGCAGTGAGTAGTGACTCTGGACAGCAAAACTTGGAATTCTTGATACAATTCTTTTAAACAGCAGACAAGGAAAATGATGCATTATTGCTAAGCTAGCAGAATGCTCCAGATGATACTTTTGGAATATGAAAAAATTGGAAATTATTTCAGTTAAGGCTTGCCTGTTTGAAAACCCTAAGTGTTTCTACACTTGACATCTAAACTGCAGCAGGCAAATAGAAGATGGGCTTTGGCCAGTTTTTCTGAAGGCCTTTTGTGGTCCAGAACATAGGGGCTATACTGTGCAGAACTGCAGATGCTGACAACCCCCCAGGGGCTGCTGGAGATCAAAGCCTGTGGGTGAATAAAGCAAGCAGCAGCAGCAGCAGCAGTGCAGTGCTCTGCAGAGGGCTGGCAAGGGACTCCCTCTGAGCCCTGGCAGCAAAGCTTCTCGGGGACACAGCTCACATAAGAGACAGAAAAATGGCTCCCAGTGCTTACTGTCAAAGGAAATGAGAACTAGAAAGTCTGTGCAAGGGGAAGGAAAGCAAGGAATTTCCAAGGGGCAGAGGGGTTGTATGTTACCTGCCAAGCTGAAAGACTTGCAGTGCTTAGGTGACCTGCAGAAATCCATGTGCTTTGAATGGAAGGATGTAGCCACGGTTTCGTGCCTGCCATGTTTTGATTTCAGGAAATTCTTTTCCCAGGGACAGAACTGGTAAATAAAGTCATGTTATTGTAAACTAATATATTTTTCTACATGCTTTCCCAAAGGAGGGACTTTGCTTGATAGTCTCTTCAAGTGACCAATGGGTCCAGGGTCCCACCTCTAAAGTGGGTGCATTGTAAAAAAGTATAAAATAGGTTTAGAGAATAAACTGAGACTCCTCCTAGGAGTCACAGCCTTCTGAACAAGACTTGTGTCTTTCTTTTGTGTCCAACAGTGACAGGAGGGAGGGATGCTCTGTTTAGGCAGCCCTGACTGCCCTAAGTTTGAAGTGGGTAGGTAGAAGTGAGTAGAAGGAAGAGCAGTTCCCCTGCTTTGATCAGGGCTGAGGAGAGCAGCTGTTTGACCAGCCCAAAGTCCATACAGAGCTCCTGGGTTAATCCCCATGCTCCTCTGCAGCATGGCCTTTGGTTCCATGCCTTAATGTGCCTTCATTTGGCTAAATTTTAAATCAAACTTTTTATTGCCTCATCTTTCCCTTCTTTCAGATTTGATACTCTGGTTATGACAGCAGGGATTTCCCTCTCTCCTCAGGAGTACAGAGTACAGAGGCTAGAAGTGGCAGAGATCATGAGAGGAACTAACATTCTGCCCTGCTGAATTGCACTGCTTGTTTTACTGAAATTTCAACAGGGTGTCTTCTCCAGAGATGCTCAAATTCACAGACAATGAGAATTCCCTATGTGTAATCAAACTTGAATTAAAATTGTATTTCAGCCTTCTGTGCTTAGATGCTCAGTATATATGTTTGTGCTGCCATTTAACTATGAGTTTTAATTGGACATGTGACAGAAACATTTCATAAACTGATGTTTTCTTAACCAACAGTTAAAGTTTTGTAGACAGAGCAGATAAATAAAATAGGCAAAAGTTCCTGTAACTTTTAACAGGTATTTAAGATGAGATTTGACATTTGACTTATTTTCAAAATGAATAATGCACAAGAGATTTAAAAAGAAAGAATAACCCTGGAACTTCCCTTCTTGGGCTATTTTTCAAATACACTTTAAAATCAACCTTTATTTCTTTTATGTTCTGTGATTGGCACACTTGTCCTTTTAATTTACTGCCTTCTTCACTGCTTGTAGAGAAGATTGGAGTCATAGTTATGAATAATTTGAAGGCAGATGCTTGCCAAAACCTAGAAAAAGGAAAAGACAGTAGTAGGTTTTTTTCCTTTGGGTCACTCTGCATCTCAATTTGTTTATCTGCTTTTAAAATAAATGGTTTTCTTAATGTTCATGGATAAGACTGAGCATTCGTTTCAGTGATTTGTAGTTAATGATAATAGAAATCTATTTTGATGTTACGTAATGTTTTTGTTAAGTGTGTAAGGATAGATTATTTCATTTTCTTTCAGTCTGTAAAAATACTATAGAATCATAAATAAAGATAGCAAAGTCTACTGGTTTTCATTTAAAGCTTTTATTTTACTTAGCCTTACACTTGTACATGTGACAGGTGAGTTTGGATCACACTTTTTCTAAACTGGCAACTGATTCTGGATATGACTGGGAGGGTTTATGCCAAACTGAGATGTATTAAATTTGAAAAAGGTGATACCCTACAAAGTTCCCACCGTTGAAACCTTTGGTGTAAGTAGTTTTGCTGAAGTCAGGCAGCAAATCAGTAGCAAAGTTTTTAAGTAGATCCAATGCCAATATATTGCACTCTACTGCCTCAGACTTGCCATCTCCACAATAAGAAATGTCAATGCCAAAAAATTAGTTCTTTTTTTGTATCATTGATTAAATATCTAAGTCTAGATCTAGATCAATAGATTTTAAAGCCTTGAAAGAGCAATGTGTTTGATCTGCACAGCACCTAATAATGCTTTTATATACAACAGGTGTTTGAAATGGATATTGCCAAACAGTTGCAAGCTTATGAAGTTGAATATCATGTGCTTCAGGATGAGCTTATAGATTCATCTTTAAATGACAATCAAAGACTGGATAAATTAGAAAAGGCAAACAGTAGCTTGCGCAAACAAAACTTTGATCTCCTGGAAGAACTGCAGGTACAATTTATATTTCATATATGATTAACATTCTAATTTTCTAATTTATACATCTTTTCGGAAGAGACTGTCCTATACCACATCACAAGAAGGGATTAATGTTTGGTCTAGTGAATTTAAAATGTAGCTGCTTAGAAGTCTTATTTAGTTTAGCCTTTAGTCCTCAAAGTTTACACTCAGAAGAAATTCTAAAAGAGAGGTAGTTAAAGCATATACTTGTAGTTAGTGAAAAGTTGATTCAACACACTGCCTCTTCTCTTGTAATTAAAATCATATTTGTAGAAGGTAACTAAAAATAAAATGTTTTTTCAGCTTCATTTTTACGTTTTCAGTCACTGCTTTATTACAGCAGGGATACTACTCTGTCAAAAATGGGTAAACTGAATGCAATGTCACAATTTAGGGATATGTTAGAGAAAGGATAGATTATCTACAAAGACATACTTTCTATTACAAATGTTTAGCTGTTATCCAGATTGTTAAAACATTATGTGAAATAATTTCTAATATATGCTCAATGCCGGTTCAGTCTGCAGCATTTTCAGAGGCAATGCACCTGTTCTGTGTAAGAGGTTATTCTTTGATTATCTGAGCAAGAAGTCAGCTTTCTGGCTGCTTTATAACAGGATGTTTGCTATAAAACATTTGACTGTGCATTAAGTTTGATGGAGAACTTCAAGGCTAAGAAGCAGACATTTCAAACCTCTTGATTATTGTTAAAGACATAAACTTTGTAAGATAACTGGTGAGGGAAGTTTAGGTTTCTCAGACATTGAGTCTTTATCCTGACTAAAGCGAGTCAATCATACAGATTTAGATTGCCCCTCCTAACAAAAATTTGCTTCAGCTGTACGTTCTGATCCTGTGCGATCTGATCCTGTTTTAGGTTCTAGGTTGAGCCTTAGAGAAGTCAGAAGGAGAGGCACTCTTCTGCAAGATATTTTCATAAAGCTTTGGGCAACATGGACAAGGAAATTGTTGAATATACTAAGGGGAAGATGTATTTCTGGGATGATATTCAAGATGTGATGTCCTGTAAATACCTGTATCAATGATCTTAAGCTTAGGAAGTATGAGCTGGACATTGGACTGTGTGGTGGGTGGAATACTGGCTGAAGGACAGGTCTCAAAGGATTGTGATCAGTGGCACAGAGTCTAGCTGGAGGTCTGGAACTAGCAGTGTTGCACAAGGTTCAATACTGGGCCCAATATTATTTATTTCATCTATCAAGGACTTGAATGAAGGGGCAGTTGCCTCCTCAGCAAGTTCATTGATGACACAAAGCTGGGAGGAGCAGCCAATACCCCAGAGTGCTGTGCAGCCCTTCAGAAGGGACTTGACAGGCTGGAAGGATGTGCAGAGAAGAACCATCTGAAATTCAAGAAAGACAAGTGCAGGGTCCTGCAGCTGGGGAGGAATAACCCCCGACACCAGCACAGGCTGGGGGCTGAGCTGCTGGGGAGACGCTCTGAGGANTGACCTGCTGGGGAGCAGCTCTGAGGAGAAGGACCTGGGTTCCTGGTGGACAACAAGCTGTCCATGGGCCAGCAGAGTGTCCCCATGGCCAAGAAAGCCAATGGGATCCTGGGGGGCATTAGCAAGAGCACTGCCAGCAGGTGGAGGGAGGTGATCCTGCCCCTCTACTCAGCTCTGGTGAGGCCACTTCTTGAGTGCTGTGTCCAGTTCTGGGTTCCTTAGGACAAGAGAGGCATGGAGCTCCTAGAGCAGGTCATCAGTATACGAAGAGAAGGTGTGAAGTGGATGGAGCTAGGCTCCACTGGGAGGGTGCAGAGCAGTAGGAAATGAGGGACTGCGCAGAAACTGATGCATAGGAAGTTCCACCTGAACATGAGAAGGAACTTTACAATGTGCTTGACTGAGCACTGGCACAGGTGGCCCAGAGAGGTTGTGGAGTCTCCCTCTCTGGAGATACTCAAAAGCCATTAGGGCACAGTCCTGAGTGACATGCTCTAGGGGACCGTGGTTGAACAGGAAGGTTGCAACTAGATGACCTCCAGTGATCCCTTCCAAACCTATCCACTCTGTGGTTCTGTGATCTTCCACCCACTCCTGTCCCTATAGATTTGACAGCCTTAAGCAGTTTATTACGAAGCTCATCTCTGCTTGAGTGCTGGCAAGTCAGCAGCTAGAGTCACAGCAAGGAACTTAACTATCCAACAATCCCTTTGTCTTGGAGTTGGCCTTCATCAGACTTTGTTTCATAGGGTGGAAGGTGACCCATTTCTGATAGGAGGAAAATGCATTACCAGATAGTGTGGGTCAATATTATTTGTCAATATTTTGTCCTCAAAGTACCCATCATAATTACATGATGGGTAGTGGCCTCATCAGAAAGGCAAATACTTTCCTGAAAGCAAAGACCACCCCATAGTCATATCTCCAAATGTTATCCAGTGCTGAAACTTCCAAACAAGTATCTGATGTTGCCAAAGTGCCTACAGGTCTCACATAATGAGTTTGAACAATCTAATACTTTGTTTCACCATGATGTAGAATGCCAGTATGTGCAGCCTTTTGAGGGAGAAATTTTGAAATTTTTCACAGTGTGTTTTCCATTTGCATATTGCTCTAAATCTTCTTCTTCTCCTTTACCTTCAAACCTGGTATTCGCTGGAGTCAAAGCTGAGATGAAATGAGGATGCAGCTAACATACTGAGTTGTCTTTGTTTTGCAAAGCAAGAAGTGTGGCTGGCCAAAGATATCTCCCAACTGACCCACACAAAAGCTTATCTTAACCTGTTGTTCTTTGATATAAAATTTGCAGATTTGGTAACTTTCTAATTTCATTACTTTGCATTATATTCTGAGTTTAATTTTTCATCATTTCTAAAGTATTTTCTATGTATTATTAATGTATCTCAAAAAAATACTTTAAAGATGGTTCCAGTCCTTAATGAATTTACCTTTTTTTCCCTTCCCATCCTTTTTCCCCTCCTATCTTTTTACTTTGATAGGTGGCTAATGGAAAAATCCAAAACCTTGAAGCTACAGTAGAGCTTTTATTGACCAATGAAGGCAAACTGAAGCAGTCCATTCTCACTCTTGAGCAGGAGCGAGCAGCTCTGCTGAAAGCTCTGGAAGAGATGCGAAAAAAGATGGGTGATACAGATGGGAAGCCTCTGCTTACGCGACAAGAACTGGATGCTGACTGACCTGCACAGTTGTAAGGGAGCAGAGAAGCTGAGCAAGAAACAAAGGGAAGAACTGAGTCATTTTGTCATGATCCATGGGGATTTGACGTTGTCATGTTCGTTGTACACGCCTTACTGTGGCAAAGCAAGATATGAGCATGGTGGCTTTCCATATCAGAGAAGCTGGTTTCTTGGGGAAAAGAGTCTTCTCTTCTTAGTATGTAGAAATACTATGAAGAGTAAGATGCCACATAAGAAATAGTAAACAGGAGAAACTTACTAATGCGTGCAGTCATACACAATATCCTGTAAATATGGTATGGATTCTTCAGCAAGTGCTTCTAAACCCTAAGTGCTTTGGGTTTGTCACATTTTTGTTTGTGTCTGGATCACCACCATGTTAAATAGCACATCCTTTAGAAGGTCTTTTGAAGAAATATGTCAGTGTAAAAGCTTTGAATGGATGACTGCTCCATTGCAGCTATGCAGTGGTAACATTTACAGGTGATTTGTGATTAGAATTGAGATTTTTGACAGTGTAATTCCCCTACAGCTTGGCTGGCTTCTATTAATTATGTTGTTTACACCTCAGAAAACTGCTTCCTGATGCTTGAAGGTGTCAATCCATTGGACTCCAGGGAGCTGGACATTGTCATATGTAACTATGCATAACTGGGGGTTGCCTTCCTTTTTTTTAAGTATGTTGGTTTAGTATATTTCTTGTTTAACTACCATTAATTTAGTGAATTGTTAGTTAGCATTATCTGATAAACACACTGTATATAGTAACTGCATTATTCTTAACAAAATATACTGATATTAATTTGGTGAAGCCTGTGACTCTTGCAGGATCATTCAAGGATTTATATTCAGACTCCTCAAATTTCATCTTATTTATTTCTGATCAGCTGTGTGATGTAAGACATCTTTTTTGCTGGGAAGCTAATGTCCACTGTCATTTTTTTCCCTTTATTTGCTACTCTGTGCCCACCCATCCTCTGAGAAATGTAAAGACTTTTTCTGAAGAAGTGGAGTCATTTCAAGAGCTTCATGGTGTACCAGATATGTTTGAACTGTTTCATAAAGGGTATATAAGTTCTAATTAGGACACCATTCTTTTTGCAACTCATCTTTCAAATAAGATTGCATATCTAAAAAAGTAAGTCACTTTCCTTAATGCAAAAGTAGTTTGCAAGCCAGTTAAAGCAACACTGTGCAATAATACCCGTGGATATGCTGTTGTTTGGGTTTGCTTCAGAATTAGGAATATTGTCATAGTTTTTTTCAGTCCCTGAGCACTGAATTTATAGGCACTGGTGTTTTGTTATAGTGAAGATTCACCCAGGATGTGATTTTTATATGTTTGGTTTTTGCAAGTCCACTTTGTATTCACTTAGTATTGAAATTCCACATACATCACTTATTATTAATCCATTTACCTCTTACGATTTCTTTTTTAATTTGGAAATCCATAGTGAAGCTTATGCTTCATGTTTAAAATCTTGTCATAATGGACCTCATGCTGTTAGATCACTCAGTAATGTTGCATTTTTACAGCATAGTGTCATCGTTCATACACTGACTTTTTAACAAGAGCAATAAAAAGAATAATAATCTATGCCTACATCTATGTTGTTACATTTTTTGACACTGAAAAACAAGACCACAGTTGGTGGGGTGCCAGTTCAGAAGCAGGTGAGACTTCTCCTGGAAGTATGGTACTGTCTACAGTGGTGGTTAATTTCCATTCAGTTCCCTGGTACAATGAAACAGTTGCTTCTATCTAGTTAGAAAAGCATAAAGTTGCTTGTTACCTATTTACTAGTCTTGTTTTCTGAGAACAGTGGCTCTAGGTCTCATCTAAGTGCACTTAGTAGTGGACTTACAGAAATTCTCAGTAAAAGACTTTGGACTAGAAGCTGAAGGGAATACCGCTTACTAGGTTCCCAGCTTTGTAAAAGCTTGGGGCTTTTGCCTCCAGAAGTATGACAAAGAAGTAATAGAGCCTAGAGCTAGTTCTAGATACTTGATACTCCAACTATGCTGTAGCTGAGCATCCTTAAGAATGTGTAAAATTAGATCTCCTGTTTTCTGAGTACAGACAGAAATTGTCATCACATACTCTCTTCCATATGAATAGTAATTTCTGATTCAGAGAATATTTTTTTAAAACCCCCTTGAAAATCCATACATTGAATCCCTCAGCAGAAATAGCAAATGAATCACTCCTAGAAAATAGAAACTGAAATAATCAACATTTTCTCCATATCACTTCTGCATATAAAAATCCCCTGCAGTGATGCTTAATCTTTGAAGAAGAAAAAAGAAAAAAGGAAAAAAAAAACCAAAAACAAAAACAACCACACACACACAAGAAAAAACCAAACAAACAAAAAAACCCACACACAACACCACCCAAAAAAAAAAAAAAAAAAAAACCNAAAAAAACAAACCCAAAAAAAGAACAACAACAAAAAACCACCAGTGAAGAAGGAAAGAAGGAGTTCATTGGTATGTGCAACTTAGGCTTCCAAAGCATGACGAAGGCAGCAAGGGATGCAGCATAAGTGTGCTAGTGAATTACATGGATGCAGTAGTCCAGAGAGAAGTTAGCCAGAAATGTGGAAAGAACTAATGTTGACATGTGCAACAAGAAAAAGGCAGGATCTATGAAACCTCTGCAGTGAGCAGCACTGCGTGTATGGAGGGCCAGTTGCAGTGTGTTATGGTCACCCCGTTCTGGTTTGGTTTTCTTCCATCTAGTGTGAGTGATTGTGGTAAGTACCTGGGACCCCCCATGCTTCTGGCTGTTTGATGTACTTCTGTATTTTGCCCTGTTGTCTGTTTCCAGAGATCATTATTTAATACAGAATCTGAGAAGTGATACAGATTTAATACTGAATCTGAGAAATGCCTATCATGGGAAGATCAAAGCACTTTCATAAAGGCACAAGTTCCCTTGTTTAGAGTGAGAATTGAGTCACAAAAAAGTGTGATGACTTGCATCAAATATTTCACTTTCTCACTGGCTGCTGGCATTCAGTGCAATCTAGATCTTCTAAGTAGTATCAAACTGTTTAACTGGTTTTCTGAAAGATGGTTCCAGAAAGTCTGTAATGTGTGCTTGGTATGTCAGGCAATGCTCTGCTGAAACAATGTAAAATGGGAAATGCAGCCCCTGCAACCTTGTCCTTTTATCGGCAGCTGTTCCTCCCTCCCAACAGTAACTCTCTCAGTCCCACTAAAACATGTTGTGTCCTTTCCAGGTGCCTCTTCCACAGGTACCCAGCACCCACCAGCTCTTGCTTGACACATACTGGAGTGGATGCACTGCCAGCAACCCTGAGCAACGAGGACTGTAGTACAACAGTCAATCAATGTTCTTGGGATTTTTTTCAAACATAATAATCTGATAAGAATTGCATTATTTAGGACTAAGTCACAAAACTTCAGCTAGTAGGATTCTGAATGAAGAACAGTAGTCTCTGCATGGCAAAGAAAACAAGATAGCTGGTGCTTTTTCTCCTTTGTGGTCTTACTCCATGGAGCAAGGAATTGAATCCAAATTTTTTATTTCAAACCCACTACAATAGGTGCTGCAGTTCCACTGTAATAAAACAGCCAGGTATGTCAAAATAGCAAAGCACACCACTTCATAGCCAAGTCAGTTGGATGCTGTCAATGCCCTCACTACTTTCCCCTCTCTCCTGCAGGTTTGGCTGTTTAATTAGATAATGCTGACATCTGGCTTAGACGCACTTCAGGTCTCCAGCAGCTTTGGGCCTCAATGCCTGCTAGCCTTGCAACCATTTAACAGAAAGCTGGAAGAAGCCAGGCTCTTCCCACACTGCCACCAACATTTATGAGATGCATTTAAACTGAGTCTCTTGTGTTGGTCCTTACCTGAGCTGTGTTGCAGCCACACCTGCATCTGGCTATTGTACCCTCGTTGATCCTGATCTATGGGCTTGATTTTCCTGCTTGAGCTCAGCCTTGACTGGTGATATGAACTGTTGACCTGCCTTGCTTGTGTTTTTCAGGTATTGTGGGACAAGCCCCTTGTCAGTAAGTTGTCCCCTTTGCCTGCCTGTCACCCTCCTCAGCTCCTGGCTCACTGTCCCCTTCAGACCAGCCCTGCCCTTGCTGCTCCCCAACACACAGCTCAGGTTTCATATCTACACTGCTGCTGTTTCTGGGGCTGGGCTGGTCAGGGCTTGTTTAGGTGTCTGTGCATGCCACTGCTCTTCCCTGAACAAGCCAGGCTGTTCTCTTAGAGCCTGCTTAGGCACCTCCAGCTCAATGGTTGCTCTATGTAACACAGCCCTTACTAGTCTCCCATCTGTTTCAAAATTCTATGTTCACATTCTTTTCCACATCAAGCACTGCACAATATTTGCAAACACAATATTGGTGTTGATGACACCAGAAAAAGTGCCTGAAATGAAAAGAATACATTTTGAGTTTGGCTGGATGAATGCCATGGTTGCTTGAGGCACCTTAGATCATTGCACAGCATTTCTATGGTGTCACACCCATTTTCTACAACAGAGCTTTACAAGAACAGGTGTGTGGGAGGGAGAAGAGCGCTGGCAGCCAGGCCAATCATCAGGAGTGCAATCCAGGCATTGCCTGCAGAAGGCACATGTGTAGCTTACACCCACTAAGTTTTACATAACCTAAATTAGGGTGGATCACTAGGTACTCATTTGCTCATGTAGCTGCCAGAAGATGTTCCTTTCATCTACACAAACCTGAGGCTGCAAGAATTCTGTGCCTCAAAGTAGGCCTTTTCAGCATAACCCAAAGCAAATCAAGATGGACTTCATTATCTATAAGGCTCTAGTTATTCTTTTGTATAAATGCATTTTTCCTTCTGTCTAATTGTACCATCTGTTTTCATGGTGCTAGAAAGGTGTTGGGGCTATAGATGCTGAAAGATGATGAAACTCCTTGTGCAGAGAGAACAGAGATGATTAAAACAGGGCTTCTGGAGAAGCTACTATCTCCCTCTCCTAAAAGTCAGGGGACTTTTCTCATGCATCTTTTCTGAACCAAAGAGATTTTAGGAAAATTTCATTAAATTTCTTTTTTGATTAGGAACAACTGACAAGAATGTTCTGACAACAGCCATTGTTGCTAGGTTCAACCAGATATCTATTTCTTTCTGTCACTCTAGCACTCTTCTGTAATACCTTTCCTTTTGTTAACATTTGACACTAGACTGTTTGTCTGCAAAGGAGATAGAAATACATTTTTCATTTTCTATGTGTCTGCTCCTCTGTTACTAGTGAGGCAGCAAGTTTTCATTTCTCAGTAGTTATTTGCAAGTCATTCTAATCAAGATGGTCCTCAGGAAAAAAAGTCTTGCTATAATTTGGTTTGTCCTGTTGTCCTATTTCTTTTGAAAGAGGGGACGGAGAAAGAGGGGCAGGGGTTGACTGTTTAATGGGCATTAAGAAATTTCAAGTTCCATTTTCTCAGATTTTTTTTTGTAAGTTGTTAAAGGATGAGTGAATAACACTCCTATGTACAGTCTCTTTTTTCCCATGTTTCCAGCATTTGATGCACAGGATATTGTTGGCTCTGTAGATAATGACATTTCTTGTAATGTTGCAGATTTGAAATTGCCAAGGCAAAAGAGCATTTCTTCCATATACTGGTTAATATGAGCTGAGTAGCTTCAAGAGTCAGCTGCTGGCTGGGACTTTGAGCTTATGAAGCCATGAATTCTTGGTGGGATTAGTGGTATTCTCAGATCTTCCCAGCTGATTATTCACAGTTTTCTCTTAGGGCATATCACAAAAAGTCTGATTGCAAAACAAACAAAACCTGAAATGTGGTTG
Source organism: Rhadina sibilatrix (assembly GCA_013400275.1). NCBI lineage: Eukaryota > Metazoa > Chordata > Aves > Passeriformes > Phylloscopidae > Rhadina > Rhadina sibilatrix. Next base: position 1,003,254 of record VWYO01025552.1, on the reverse strand, counting down.
TTGTTTAGTGTTCAAGGGCCTGGTACACCAATTGTCTCTGGTATTTTTTGATAAGGAATCTTAAATGGTGGTTTCAGTGGTTAGAGACTGAGGTAACAAGCAGATACAGAGGAGCAGTGAACCTTGCAAATGGCAAAATAGCAATGTAATTAGTATGTAAGTACAGAATCATTCTAGAGCCTTTGAAGTGCATTGTATAGAGTAAACATGTCCAGCAAGTTGTTGATAGACATTATGTTCATTTTGAGAGAAGGAAAAACCAAGATGCTTATTAAAAATGGAAGGAGATGGGCTGTTAAGAAGGCATGTAGGACCTTCAGGATAAAGCCAGGACATTTTCAAGACCTGCAGTAGGATGTCTGACATACCATGAAAAGATGTGAGTGCAAATATCCATTGAACTGAGAGGCAATAGGAATCTGAGCATAGTGAAATAATTGGGATAAACTTCAGAAAACCTTCAGGTTTTTTGCAGTTCCTGATGGAGCTCATAAAGGAACTCCAAAGGCTTTAGTGCCAGCAGGCTTTTTCTGATAAAGAAAGTGTTCTGTTCTTTTCAAACAGTGGAGAAAGTCCAGTAAGACCTGATTACATAACCTAGTCATCTGGTCAGGATAACCTGCTAGAATGGAAAATAAAAGAAGACTTGTTAATACAAAAATATCTTCCATATCTTCCAAGAGCTTCTGGCATATCTCTGGGATGCACTAACATCTTCATTATGCTGAGAACAAGCTTCCATAGCATCTAGAAATCAAAAAAAAAAAAAAAAAAAAAAAAAAAAAAAAAAAAAAGAAAACAAATCCAGCGCCAAAAACTT
>VWYO01025552.1:906539-978086 GCA_013400275.1 Rhadina sibilatrix | reverse complement strand
AAAAAGAGAGAGAGAGAGAGAGAAAGAGAGTAATTTCACTTCCTGGAATATCACAAATAGTCATCCAGAACATGGTAATTTCAATTATGGGGATAAATTACAAGAAAAACTGCCAGGAGTCAAAACAACATCAGATTAATTACTAACTTGAGATCAAATAATGACTATGTCTCTTTGCCACTAGAGGGAAATGTATAAATCAATTTATAGACTGCTTATCAGGAAAGTTTTCATTTTACATTGTAAACAAGATGGGTCAAAGCCTTGCCTGAATGATTTCTTTTCCAAAGGGTTATATGTTTTTAAGCAGAGAATTTTATTTAGAAATGAGAGATGAACAGCTCATGGTGTCTAAATCCTTTCCATGATTAATTGCTATTGCTGCTTGGAAATTAATTTCACAGAATGACAGAGTGCGTCAGGTTGGAAGGGACCACAGTGGGTCATCTGTTCCAAGCTCCCTGCTCAAGCAGGGTCATCTCAGAGCATGTGGCACAGGATTGTGTCCAGATGGTTCTTGAATATCTCCAGTGAACTCCACAGCCTCTCTGGCCAATCTGTTCCAGTGCTTGGTCACCCACACAGTGAAGAAATTCTTCCTCATATTCAGGCAGAACTTCCTGTGCTTCAGTTTCTGCTCTTTGCCTCTTGTCCTATTGTCTTGGCACCAGCGATAAAAGCCTGGCTCCATCCTCTTGGCACCCTCCCTTTATATTTCTAGGCTGTATTTGCTCCAGTACAACTCACAGCCTTTGAACTTTATCTTACTTTTGCCACATTGAACTCACTTTCCTTTGCGAAATACAGAATACTCTCCTTGGGACAGTGAGAAGGGCACACTGGCCCAGTGTCAGCTCAATATGCAGGGTTGCAGGATGCCTCTGCTCTTTTTCAGCTCTGGCATCAGCCACTGGCTGGTTCACTCAAGTAACCCCTCTATGACTTATTTAAGCATATACATCCCCATGAAATATAACCAAGGAGAGTGTTTAAATAAAACACGCCACCCCTGCAGATTATTTCCATCTGAGTAGATTGACACATTGAGCAAATTCTTTTAAATCATGTACTTCCAAGATAAGCATATAAATAGAGCTGCTTTTGGTGATCCTGGACATACAGCACCTATCACTTGACAGATTTTTTCCCAGCTTACCAAGGGCCCCAGGGAGCAAAAAGTCAGCGTCCTCTTCCTTGTTCACTTCCCCTACCCTGCCTTCCTCCAGGCTGCTGGGCTCCACACTTCACCCAGGCAGACACACTCCAGCTTCTGGGAACCTCCCATGTCACAAGGAATCCCTGCAGTGTCATCCCATGTCACAGGAATAGGTGCAGTGTCATCAGAGATATGGTCTCTTAATGGATTGGCAAGCCTACGGGATGAACTTGAGCTAGAAAGATGTGCCAGCCCATGTTGTCAAGCCAGTACCTTGCCCATGTTGTCTGGGTTTTTGCTGTTCTCCTCTGTCTTTTTAAGAAGTTTTTCTAAAGTTCTATTTTAGCCTTCTGTGTTTACCTTTTGCAATGGAGTCAGATACAATTTTACATAAACAACCTTTCTTGTTATGGTAACCATCTAACCATGTTTACATTCTTCTCATAAGGAGGAGACTGTTGATGGACTATTGGGTTGTCCAGTGTGGTGGAAGAGGAAGATTTTCTTCTTCCAATCCATGGTCACTGCTGGAATTCTATAAATGTTGCAGTTGTAAATAAAGTGCCTCTTTTCTGCCTTGGACATCGCAACGTGTGGGTGTCATTTCTTTGTGTCGTGTGTGACATGCCCAGACTGTTATTTCTCCTTCTTGCTCAAATAAAATAATGTTAGATCAACCATATAACGTAAAGAAAGTTGACTTTTAAAGTTGAAACTGATTATTTTAAAGTTATGACTATTCAGTAGGATCTGTTTTGTGGGTAATAGTTGTGGGATGCTTGAGGGGTTTGTTTTATTTCATACAGAAAATTAAGCCCATTGACTCTGGCTTCTTTACCTTATGGCACCTGGGCTGGTTTTGGCTAGGGCAGAGTTAATTTTCTTCACAGTAGCTGGTATAGAGCTGTGTTTTATGGATTTGTGCTGAGAAGAGCTGATAACAGAGGGATGATTTAGTTCCTGTTGAGCAGTGCTGATAAAGAGCCAAGGCCTTTTCTTCTTCTCACACCACTGCACCAGCAAGTAGGCTGGGAGTGCACAAAAAGTTGGGAGGGGACACAGCTGACCAAGGGTATATTCCATACCATATGGCATCATGCTCATCAATAATGTAGGTGGAGGGACTGCCCTTTGATGACTGGCTGGGCATTGTTTGATTGGTGGTGAGGAATTTCACCTCCAATGAATGTTTCCATTTTTATCTCATCTTTCTTGGGTTTTACTTTTCTATCTCTTTGTTATCCTCCCACTCTGCCCCTCTGGCCCTCATTTATTAATATTGGGTTTGTTACTATTAATTATTAATACAATTATTTTCATTATTAGACTGTTTTTATATCAACCCACAAGTTTTCTCACTTTCATCTTTCCTATTTCTTCCCCCATCTGGCCAGGGCAAGGGAGGTGGGTGTGAGTGACTGTGTGGTGCTTAGCTGCTAGCTGGGTTTAAATCACAACAGTATCACACCTTGGATTTTAATTGGTGAGAAAAGCCACTGTTAAGAACAGCCCTGAAGAGCAGAGCCATTGCTGTCTTCTGAAAGCCACTGAAGCTGGCCCTGCTTTGAGCTGGGCATTGGACCAGATGATGCCCAGAGGTGCCTTCTGACCTAAACAACACTGTAAGAAGCACTGCTGCTGCAAGTGAGATGGCCAGCCTTACTACCTGTGAGCAGAAGAGTTTAGGGTCTTGGTGACTCTGTAACTCCACAATGGGGTCACATCATTGCTACACAGGCCATCACTTTTGCAGTGAGTTTGCATAGCCTTGGGACTGAGCCTTGTCAGGTTGCTCTTTCCCTCATCTGCCTGAAGCTTTGTTTTACTGAGCTTGGCTGCTGCAGCAATTTTTTTAACTAACCCAGTATCTACAGATAATTTACTTGTTTATCATTGCATGGTATAATCTCAGTTTTATATTGGTAGCCATGATAAGCAGTTATTTCCTGTAGAATAAAATATTAATTGAAAACTCCAATGCAATGATGGAGAGAAACATAGGTCTGATACAACATCAGAGGCCCTGAGAAGCAGAGGCACAGGGGATGGCATAGAGACAGATGTGGAGTGATAAAGCACAGAGCTGCACTAAACTATTTAGGGAAAGTAGAACATAGAAACAGTAACTCACCTATGTAGAAGACATCATATACATTAAATTCTGATGTAATGTGATAGTGTAGACCAAGAAGAAAAATGAAAGTGTGCAAGTGTGGAAGTATGTTAGCAAACTAACAGAAGTACCTCAGGTGGAGGTACCTCCCAGAAGAAGCAAGAAGAAAACAATTGCATCAATACAATCCTCTTCCCAAAGAGGCGCTTCAGAGGCTGATGATTTACTGTGTCACCCCCTTCAGTAGCCCAAAGCTGCTGACTTCAGCACTCAAAGGAACAGTGCAAGGCTGACCATTACCTTAAGAAAAAAGACGTCTACTAAGAACTGCAAGTGTTATGATTTCAGCTGTGTTACAGAGTCAGAGAAACTGTAAGGTTGGAAAAGACCTCTGAGATCATCAAGTCCACCCTGTGACCCAACACCACCTTGTCAACCAAACCATGTCACAGAGTGCAACATCCAGTCTTTCCTTAAACAATTCCAGGGATGGAGACTCCACCAACCTCTCTGGGCAGCCCATTCCAATGTCCAATCACCCTTTCTGTAAAGAACTTCTTCCAAAATGTCCAACCTAACCATCCCCTGGTGCAGCTTTAGAGGGTGTCCTCTGGTCCTGTTGCTGGTTGCTTGAGAGAAGAGATGGACCATGTTACTATAATTGAGACTTTGTTTGAAACAATTATCATCCTATTTCAGCAACAATTAGAATTAGACTAATAATGATTCTAGAATTAGATTGAGACATTTTCCACTGTACTAACAACTTTTGGATTTACTTTTATAAGTAAAGCTACCTCTGTGTCCATGGACAATATTATGAGTGTAACAGACTCATCAGTTCAGTTCAACTTATTAATTGCTTAAGACCTTTAAAGGAATTCCTGAAAAAGTGAAGATTTCCTTACTATATAGTGTTAGCAAAATTACTTAAAAGCTTCAAAATCTAAAAAACAAATTAAATACATCTATTAGTTTTTGTGATCACTTCTCTTGATAGCTGTGGATTCCACCATGAGCAAAAAATCTGGAAAATTCATTACTTTTTCTGTTTTGCTCTCAGTCTTTATTTGATAAACACTTCTAGTCCTGGAAAAGAAATTGATTTAAAACAGTACAGAAAAGCATTGAAAATGTCCACATCTACTACAGGTGAATCCAAACTTTCAGAAAGGCATGAATCACCTTTGTTTGCTGTGGAAGCATAGTTTGGGGTCAGGACTGCTCTGTGCAAGGACAATCAGGGCACCAAGAGTGCCCCAGGAGGCAGATCAGATTGTCAGACTTTGGGGCGGGAAACAGAACTGTGAGGGATGACCCAAGGAAATACAGAGTAAAACAGCAGCAGCACTTGGCAGCAATGCAGAGGATGTGTACTCCAGCCTTCTGACAATGTCTAATGCCCTTTTCACTGGATAACAATAACCCCCTTCCAAACCAAAGCTAATGTTTGTCTGAGCCTGCAACATCTCCCTGGGTTGTGTGGGATATCCTTCCCAGGCACCTTCTACACATCCCTGCAGCCCAGCACCTCAGACTTTCTCTCCTCATGGCTTTCTTTTGTTAGAGCTGAACATGATTTGGCAACATAGCATGCGGGAGATAATTTCTTTCCTTACAGAGTCACTTGACAGCACAAAACAAGCTCTGAAGGAATACAGAATCCTTCTGCAGGGACCACATAAAATTCCTTTTTGCAGTTACCCCATAGCTGTCACATCTATCTCAGCGGACCTCAACTCAGAGTGTCACCAGAAGGATGCTCTGGCAGTATTGGGCTGAGGCTCTCATCCTCTATGAAATGTTATGTTATTCTGTAATACCTGCACATATCCAGAACTGTGACCATGGCATTCACAGTGATGGTGCTGACAAGACTCCAGCACTGAGGAGTCTGGAATATTAGAAACTATTACATCTGCCCACATATAGGAATAACTGTGTCATTAAAACAGTGCTTTCACTTTATGATGATCAGCATGTGGGGACTCTGGCTGGCTCCAGTGAAGTTTCATATAATTAGATTAAACAGTGGTAAAAGGCCACTATGGCTGGAAGATCAAAGCCCAAAATCTTGCTTAGGAGGTGCCTAATAAGTTAGAAAAACGCCTAAATGTCTTTGATTTACCTCTTTGGCATACATCATGTAATAACACTTTCACTACCTGACCACATACTACTTTTCAAGAAGTTTTCTGCTCCATTCAAAGCAAAGCTGATTCTTTTCAAGATTAGTATTGCACAATATTAGTGGGGAGAGGATGTGAAAGGCAGGATGTGAGGGAGGACATCATCTGACACCCAGGCAAAGGGTGCTTATTTCAGCTGTAAATGCAATAGATGTGAGATTCCGAAATCCAAACACCTTCAGAAACAGAAAGAATGACGGTTCTTCTTTTATAATACATGTTCATAAATAAAATAAGATTATAGACAAATGAGTGTTAAGCCCATAACATTTAAGAGAGGTGATTTTTTAAATTGGCAGACAGCCATTCATTTTGCTAGATTTAAATTAATGTAAACCTGCAGCTGTTGTTAGAACTCAGCTTTCATTCTCCCTTCTGACTATAAACAAATAAATCAATCCAAATCATGTGCTGGACTTCATTGATGCCTTTTGGCCTGAGTTTGGTTTAATAAATGAAGGGATATGGAAAAAAACCCACCCTTTTTGTGCCAAAACCATAAGTAAAGATAAACAGCTGAAAGGAGCATCCAAGTGCAGACGAACTGAGATATCTCAAGTTATCTCTAGATGTGAAATCCCTGAATAACCAGTCCAGCTTTTTATGATTATCACTAAGTTCTTTATGTAATGACAAAGGAGCATTATGTGCAGCAACCAATTGTTATGGTTCTTTGCTTTCTGGAATTTTGTTCTGGGGGGAGGTTGACGGGGTCAGAAGCAAAACAAAGCAAACTACTGCATTTGATTTATAACCCCTCACACTGCAGGTGTGGGAGAGCTGGGAGCAGTCACATGTAGCTTCATTATCCAGCACTGTAAAGCAGCTAGACTTTGTGAATTAAAAGAAAAAGCCTAGTTTTCAAAACAGTCTGCTCAATTTTATTTATTTTTTTTTTTTCTGAAATGTAAGAAGTTGAGAAAGCCTGTAGGCAACTTCATAAGGACTGGAAGAGTAGCATTGATTATGTGTCCCTGGAGAGGCCAAGAAAAGAGCAAAGGGAGCCAACCAAGAGGCATATTTAAGAGAAGGTTCTCAAACTTCCCTATTACCTTTGGGATTGTTTCCAAATTCTAAAGAAAAACCTGGACTTGGTAAAATAAATAATCTGCACTGTACAATTCATGGTGTCCCAGGATGATTTGTGACATTTAGTAATTCCGTATGTCATGAACAACCCTGAGGGAATAATCCACAGAAATACAGCTGCTTGAAAATTGCTTCCAAGACCACTTCTAAATGAACAATTAAATCAAAATTCTGCCCATTTTATAAGCACTGTTGCACAAAAAACAGTGTTTTCTGGTCACAAAAGAGCTATTGCAAAAGGGAAATCTCAAAAATTTACTTACTGGATATTACTTTGAATGGATCATTTTGATATTTTTCACTATTTGTTATTTTAATTTTAAGATGGTTGTGACTATGAGAAATTATTCCCATGATATAATTCCTTATCATTAATTAGAGTTAGAGTGATCTTACTGTCACAAATATGCAAGAAAAGCAAGTTTAGTATTTTACTTCCTCCAAATGGCCATACACAGATGGTTCTTATAATTATTTTCTCACAGACAACCTGATTATACCCAGTTTTAACCTGATCTACAAGGAAAGGAAAGACATTTACATTATTCAAGAGAGTTCATGTGTATTTACATCTTTCTGCCCAGTACTGGTTGTGTGTGGGGCACTATTCATAAACAGTAATAGGGAAAAATGGCTTTTATCCCTTGTTCCCCACTGTTTGGTTTTTGTTTGTTTGTTTTTGTTTTTGTTTTTGTTTTTGTTTTTGTTTTTGTTTTGTTTTGTTTGTTTTGTTTTGGTTTTGTTTTTTTTTTTGAGAGACCTAGGGGGAAAAAAGCCCCCCCTTTGTATTGGAAATTTCCCTTAACAAGTACTTTTTTTTTTTTAACCATCTCAATGTATTTATAATATAAATAGCAAAAGTAAAATTGGCATTTATTGTCCATATATCTGTAGCTCTACCATGTATGCTTTTATTGATAACACTTCAGGAGAAACTGTTTTCCATGATACCTGAGCCATGTACAGCATTTAAATATCTGTAATTAATGTCCTACCATGAAAGGTGATGTAATCAAAAGCATGGTTAAAGGAGTAATGGACTTTTACGAAGCTATTTTTGTCAGTAGAATAAATGAGGAAACAGAAATTTGCTTCCAATTAAGATTTTATATCTTTATAATATACTTGATCTACACTTCAGCCAAGTCTGAGGGACTGTTACTGTGTGGGAAGGACAATGCCCATGGTGAACTGAGGAACTACCTGCTGCTTTTTGGCTCTTTCCATGCCATCATTTACTTTCTGGCACAGGTTATGTGCTTGCTGCTACTATGCACTATTTACACCATCATGTATGCAATATAGTTAACATGCCAGAAGTGCAATTGCAATAAACCCAGATAATCCTTGCCTTCACACTTTTAAATCCATTGTGGATAATAACTATATACACTCCAGCATTATCTCAGATCTCAATTTCCATGAATTTTCATCATACCTCTCATCAATTATATCCCTTTTACAGACCAAATAGCATTTTTTGCATGTGTGTACTTCCTGGAGACCATAGTGGAAAATATGCAGCAGAAAAAAAATGGCCCAGAGCCCAAGCAGGGAATCTTGTGAGTTTGTGTTTGTGCAAAAAAGATGCCAAATCTGTTACAGGAGGTCTTAAACATTACCTAAATAAAATACAGTGCAGAAAGTAAAAGGGACAGTGCATAAAGTCAGAATAAGATTTATTTGGAAATTATAACTTGGTTATGTCTCACATGTTTACCCATTCTAACGCAGACTAGATCTTTATTAATGTAGATATTTAAGGGAAAAACCCATAATCCCATGTTCAGCCGTGTTCTTGCCAGATCTTACTATTGCACTATTTGCAGTGACAGATACCTGGATTCTGCTCTCCCTGGAGCACTTTCTTTCTAGTGTGCCCCAGGGCCAGCACTGGTGCTTCTCTCTGGTACATGGGTGCTTTCCATGCACATATCCAAATGTAGTAAAGGTATCCTCCTCTGCTCTATCAGCCCTGCCACCCTTTATCTGCTGATGAAGGACTTTTCATGGACAGTATGAATGCCAAGCAGTCAGCCTTTCAAGAAACTACATTCACTTCCATTGCTGCCAGTTAACAAATTAATGCTTAATAGATGTTAGAATAGTAATAGACTATGGGCCACATGCTCTCCTGGCTCAATGGAATAATGAACCATCCCACAGTTGGAGATGTGTGATCTGTATAATGTGTATGTGGCAGAACAATACTTTGTACACAAAAGAAGGATTTTCCCAATCCTATGTTAAGCATCCTCCCTATTCTGACTATAAAATTTGCCAGTGTATTTAAAGAAATTAAAATCTCCTCACCAGGTTGAAGAGCACAAAATCTCTGACAGAGAAATCCTGCTATGGTGTGTGCAGAGAAGCAGAATCCCAGGGGGCTCTGAGGAGGTGAGCTTTGTGCCATTCGCATTGTGAAAATTGTTTAGAGCCCACTTCTGACAAAAAAGCCTGCAACTTTTGTTTTGTAATTAAAAGCTCTGCAAAGGCTTTACACTTCCATTTTCAAGTAAAATATTGCCCAGAGAGTTTGTGGACTCCCCATCCCTGGAGATGTTCAACACTAGACTGGATGGGGCTCTGAGTAACCCAGTCTAGTGGATGGTTCCATGCCCATAGCAGGAGGGTTGCTAGATGATCTTTAAGGCCACTTGCAACCCAAACCATTCTGTGATTTGAGTAAATACCAGTTCCTCTTGTGCTTATCTGGCAAGATCTGAACTCTTGCAAACAGAGGGGCTCCAGGAAAGTGGAGTGTTTTTTCTTAGCACATTGCATGGCACACACAATGTCCAAAGGCTATGCTGACTGTATCACTAGGGTTGGTGAGGAAAGACTTATGCCTCCCTCTTTGTACCTGCTCAGGGGACACACAGCCACACCATTACTATGATAGAGTTCCCAGGAAAAACAGAAGGAAGTATTATTCTTTGTTAAAGATTAATTTGGCTTTTTGTGGCTCCTTAACATCAAAATAAGAAAAGAGGCACAGAAGAGCCTTTGCTCTTTGCTCTTGAGCTAATAAATAGTAATAATCATTTCTGGGTGAGCCATGCCCAAGTCTTTTCCACAGGTGTCCCCACATCTTCTCAACATAACTTTTACCCTCTGGAATTTTCCTGCCTCTCCCATTTTGTGGCCCCTCCTCCCAGCACTGGCTGCTGCCTCACTCTCGGGCAGCTCCGGGCTGAGGTGTGGGTGCCTTTGCAGGGCACTGCCCCCCCTGCACTGCTCCCTGCCCCTGCCTAAGGCAGGAACTTACTTGAGGACAGAGACTGCTGACTTGTGAGGCACACACATCCTTGGGTGCCAGGAGGGTGGGGAAGCAGTCTCAGCCCCTTAAGGGGTGTAGCACCATGTGTCTGCCCTTCACCCTCACCCCGACCTGCTTACAGAGAGAACCTCTTCTCCACAGCACTGAAGTGGCTCTTGGCCCCTTCTTGAAGGAACTTCATGCTCCCCCCTGGGGACAGTGGTGGTACTTCCTCCACAATCAGCCCCGCTCTGGGTCACTTTTGAGAAGTTTCCCTTTGTTACACAGGGAAGTGCCAGTGTATGGATGTAGAGTCAGGACTGCACAAGTTTATGTATTCTTAAACCATCTAAAGGAGGTTAGAAGCTTATAAGTGAGGTTTGAAAAGGACAGGAGAAATCCACATAAAATGTATGAACAAGTGTTTTATCAGAGCTTGATACAAAAGCTTGATGCTAAAAAATTCCCAATATTTATGAAACAAATAAGCATTTTCTTCCTCAGTATCTTCATTCATACCTAAAAGTCTATGTTAGAAGGTATTTTACAAACAGCATCTCATAATTGTTTCAGTAGAGTTTAAGTTACAGTAGAATAAACACCTGAGCAATGCAAACATGCATGACCTAAGAAAAGGGGAAAAAAAGTGCTGTTCTTCTTTCTTGCAATGTTTTTCCTCCAGGGTGTATTTTTTTTTCCCCTAGTATTTATCAAAGAGCCTGCTTAATACTTTGGTGCTAAGTTATGGCTGCCCCATCAGAGGATTGTTAGGCAGAAGACAACAAGGGTGTCTCCTTTCCCTCCTAATTAACTTTTTTTTCAGGTAAACATGACTTGGCTGGCTACATGATTTGAGTGCCAAAAGGAGACCTTTGCAAGGCCCGTAGTGCCTGTGGCTTAGTGGGATGTGAGTAGGCATATTGTTGGTGGCCTCACTTCTGCAACCTAAGGAGCTCTGTGAAAGCTGGGGGAACCATCCCACAGCCTTGCATTCAGCCTGTCAGAGGAGTGTGGCAGTTCACATCACCCCACATTCCAGCTAACCTAGAAATATTCTGTCCAGTCTTGCCTTATGCAAACCCACAATACACCCAGCATTGCAACTTGCTGCAGTACTCAGAGGAAGTATTAATTCAGCTCTCAGAGGTGAGGAATACATGTGCTCTCAAGACAGTGATATTCAGGCATGTTTCCAGAAATATATTATTCTTCTTAAGAAGGATATTCTCTAATACCAAGCTTTGAGATTTGCAAAGTGATAGTAGTATAGCCCAAATGAACAATTAAAATTTGGCAGACTACTGTTCACTTCCCATTTAGAATCACAAGAGCAACGTCAGAGTTTTATTTGATTAACATTCACTATCTGTAGTGATCAAAGGACTATGTCTAAAAAATTAGCATTTTAGAAGGTCTTTGATAGTCAGCAATAAAATTCTCATACTTGGTCTGAAATCATTCCCATCTGCATTCTTTATTTGCATATAATTTATGAAGTATCATTAAGGAAATCAAACAGATAGTAGGCACACCTGAAGCATCCATCCAACAGAAAATAGAGACACCAGGTAATTAGGGTGACTGCTATTATTTTTACTTCTCTGTTCCTCCTGTAATTAGTATTGTTTGTAGTTGGAAACAGAATCGAGACTTTTCTAGTCTCACCTTATTTCACAATATATTGTTTTAATCACACCTTATGCTTTGTAGGTAGCTTCTGAGCAAACTAGGTTTGACTCCCTTCAATGGCAATCTACAATTAATGGCTTCATTATGTAGTTCATGTCCAGGAAATGAAAATTTTTACTTCAGACAGAGTTTTGCCTGCTAAAGGACTTACTCCTACATTATCAACAGAAATCAAAGAACATTATTTTTACAGCAGATACTTTTCTACTTAAGGAAGTATGATTATTTATTGACCATCAGTATCCTGCAGAAGTCAGGGAGCACAATGGGTAAGGAAGGATTAGAGTAGTGAGAGTTGGCTTGGGCTAATTTCCAACACCAAGATTATGCAGTTTAGAATATCCTTTTATGAATATGACCTTTATGGCATATTTCATTAGCCTACTAATACCACAAGGAATGTTTTATGCAGTTTTAAAGAAGACTGTTAAGGACATATCCATCATTTATTACTTCTGATCGAAAATTGTATTTCAACAAATCAAACTTTTAATAGAAAAAAAAAATTGTAGGTATTTCACACAGACACACACACATAAAAAAAGGTGTACTAAAAAGGTACAAAGTTCGTAGCTTTCAGATAGGGACCAAGTGTTTTCCATTTGGAGTTCCTGACCAGTTTTCATCTGGGAATGATAACATTTGCCCCTGCTCCTACCTCTCCTCTGATCCTGGCTGCCTGGGCATAAACACACCTCAATGCACCTGCAGGGATTGTGCTGAAGCAGCCACCTCCCTCAGCAGCCAGCTTGGCCAACGTCTGCTGCAGCAGAAAGCTGCATCCATGAAAAATCCACAGGAACTGAGCACTGAGCTCATGAGATGCCATGCCAGGAGGAGGTGACTGGCTATCTTTTGCTTTATGTGTCCTTCCAGCTGCAGCTCCTCTGGGACCACTAGAAGAGTGTATGCTGCCTGGTGCACACATGGCTCACCAAAACCTTGGGCTGCTCCTTCACCAGCGTCCATGAGACCACAGCTACCAGGGACCATGAGTCCAGGGGAAGTGGTGGCCCCTTCAACAGTGCTTGAAGATGCTCACTGGAAGAGAGGAGTCTTCATGTTCCCAGAATCAAGGTAATGGCTATCCTCATGCATTTTTCTCAGACATTTCAAAACAGGAAAGGCCAACATTTCGTCATACTAAATGATGTCTCGTCCTTCTCAGTGCTCAATGTAACTGCTTTACAAAGAAGAGAACTAAAAATAGTGATAGCAGATCACACACACTGAGCAGCATTTACCTGGGATGCGATAAGAGGTGATCAGTGTCATGAGTCTAATAGGGACTGCGTTCTATCTAATCAGTAATTAGCTGGCCAATATAATTAGAGTGTTTGGCGTTAGAAATTAATGGCGCTGTTTCCTCTTACTGAACTTTGGAGCAGGGAGATGAGAAGCAGAACAACTGTGAATGCCTCATTGTTTTGAACGGTGTAGACTGCACAGGTGTGTCAGAAATGCATTCTTTCATTCACTGCACAACTGAAAGACTGCAACAGTACCCGTTGCAGCGTCCCACAGCAATAGTCACAAGGAAAGAAATCTGCCCACAACCTCAGTCATCTATGAGACACGGACAAAATTTTAAAATTGACATTGAAATCAAGATTCAAAAGTATTGTGGCAACCTAAGCAAAACAGGTGTTCAGAAGTCAATTTTTCAAAGCAGCATACAGAAAGCATGAAAGCTGGCAATCGCTCAGTGATTTGCAGGAATTTGATAGCATCAGAGTAGACTATCTTACACCTTGTCCATTCTGGTATTGGCAGAAGTGGCTGTATTTCTTTTCCAAACTTAATAACAACGTTGAAAGCAATACTTAAAATAAACTTTAAGCAACATTTAAATAAATCTCACGTTTGACAAATTGCTCATGTGCAGAAATAAAGTAGAATAGTCCCACAATCACCTGATGCAACAGTGATTGCAGGACAGTAGCTGAAACTAAAATTGCAACAGTAGTGTTTTTAGCTTTAGATCAACTGCAAAGGATTTCTGCAAGCGTTCTGCAGGTTCTGTGCAACACAGTGAGACCCTGAAGTTCCAAGACAAGTTAATGACAACTTACCTGCATGTCAGCTACCTACAGTAGTACATAGAATAGGAAAAGACAGCAAAATGTGACTAGGAAAACACATCCAAATCTGTCTCTGTGGGATTACACCTGTCTCAACATTTTGTCCATTAGTGATACCACACATGAGATGACAGGGGTTTTTCTTATGTTCTGAAATGTTTACCTGTGAAAAATTAACTCCTGCAGAGTGTGTACCACTAGTCCTCTGAAACCTGTTTCAAAGAATAATTCAAATTTAAGGACAATCGTTTTTTGAATAGCCGCAACATTCCCACACAGAATTCCCAAAACTAGTTAGGCAGGTGAATCATGGCAGGGCAGAGTGTACTATTTTAACTCAAACCCTTAAAGCATCTTGTCAAAACTATCAATATCTGTGGTAATGTCATACCAAGTAGATAGTTGCCATCACTTAGAAGCACTTCTTCAAGTATATTAAATCAGGCTATTGAAGATGCAGTGCTAATAAAACTATCCACACATCATAAGGCAGCAGTACTGTAATTCTACTGGTCTTCAGTACAAAATACAAAGTTGATGAATTTTATAGTCATGAGAGATCATTTGGTCCATGTGTTTGCTAGCCTAACACCGACCCTTCTCTTTTTCTGGCTGAGGGCATGCACCCTGAGCAGTGCTATCTGTGCTGCTGTCAGCTGCCAGCCCCAGGGAGCACCTCGTCCCTCTGGCAGCAGCTTCTAAGGCAGGTCTGAATGAAGAGCAACGTGCAAAGTGCCTGACAAGAAACTGTGAGAGTGCATCAGCATCTGCTGGTTAAGCCTGCTGCAGTCAGTAGCTGTATGAGGATGATGTGTATTAACCAGGCTTGTTTATGTGTATTAACCAGGCTTGTTTAAGCTGAAGCAAAGGATCTCTCCCAGGTTTGTAGAAAATCCTTCTGATGAAAGAGGAAAGCATTTTATGACTTCAGCTCACCAAATAGCCATCTCATTCAAAGCATCAGCACAGCTCTCCTATAAAACCCTGCATTATTTTCCATGCTTAAAGAGCACGTGTTGACTGACAGCAGCTGAGACATGCTAAAAGCTGTCCAAGAAGCATGAAAAGTGGCATCAGATTGTGTGAGCCTTCAATAATCCACTAATCTTTTTGAACACATTCTTTTGTTTAGGCAGACTTTAGTTACTAGATTTGACACGTGTTTCACATATTACAAAACTGATCATTATTGTGTAGCTGGCTAATCCTCAGTTTGAGAAAGGATTGATTTTTCAACTAATATAAAAAAGCTGTCAACTTAAGCAAGAAGGCTCTATGTTTCTAAGCATATGATATATTTTGCTTTAACAGCATTATCGGAGATGATAGGTAGATTTACATAAAAGGGAAAATGTATATACTGTGAGCACAAAACCATTTCACAGGCAATGATGAAAGTAGAAATTGGTTTGTTTCTCTGTGAAGCATTCACTCAGTGTCAGAGTTGGATGACAGGTCTGTTTTAGCAGGCATTTCTGTAAAGACAAAGGTAGAATCATAGAATCATTTAGGTTGGAAAACACCCTAAAGATCACCAAATCCAACCATTAACCCAGCACTGCCAAGCTCACCACTAAGCCATGTTCTTAAGTACCATTTCTACATAACCTAATAAAGTCAGGGATAAAACTGCAGGAGAAGTATCAATTAACATCTATTTGGATGCATTTATATCTTAAGAATAAAATGAAAAAATGTTAAAATCCAAAATAAGGATGCATTTCTAATGTTAGTATTCACAGAACAGCCTCTTTTTGCACAACCATGTAGTATTTTCCATAAAATAATTTTCAGTAAACTAAATACACAATACTCACTAGGTCTTGCAGAATTAATCAACCTTTTCTACAGGTTTCCAGACTATTAAAAAGCAGGTTATTGTGAGGTCACTGAAAATTAGTTATTAATGTTGGCTTTTTTGGTGAGCATCTCTTAACAGGTCCTTTAACCTGTTAAGGTTAAAGGACCTGTTACTTTTCAAGTTCTCAGAATATAGTTTCATGATTTCTTCCTGATGTCTGAGTTTTAATCACCGTTCAAGTCACTAAAAGTCTTTCAATTTCCATTAACAGAACTGAACCCATTACCAGGGCATAAAGATGCTTCAGGCCAGACTGCACAGTAAGATCCCATTCCTTTTCTGATCCTCCTTTTTCACCTATGCATGAGGGCTGAAGATCCAGAATGCAACTGCTTCCTGCCTGAAGAGGGGTCTGGGAGAGATTTTGAATTAATCTTCTTGGTTTCTTCATCTGAAGATCAGGCCTTTTAAATCTGCTTATTAAATATAAATTTATATATTTAATTCTATTTAATTCTATGTTGCCCACATTCATTCTTGGTAGCTGGATGCACAGCAGTCACTGATAAATTCAAATGATGGTAGTTTAAAAATGTGTACACAATGTTATATTTTGTGATAAGCTTCTAGTGGCCATGGCTGCAGGCCTTTTACAAAACTGAAATAAGTGTAAATAAGTTATTATCTTAGTAATGAACTTGAATAACATTTTAATCTTCACTGATGTTACCATTTTATAACCAGATTTGCTTTGCTCTTCCAAACTATGTACTAAAATAGGCACCTTCTATGCTTCTGAAAAAATATAATCATGAATGCAGTCCAACTCCTAGGATATATGATAACACTTTTTCTCAGTAAGTCAGGCCAAGATAAGAACTGCAGTGAGCCCTGAGGCTTGATGAACTGTCCAGTTGTTGAGATTTCAGTAGAAGATGGGTGCTTTATCCTTAAAGCAATGTGAATTTTCCACCTAAAATGCAACTCTCATTATGATAACGGCACACAAAAACCTCTGTGGGGTTGATCAGCATAAAGTTTATGCCACACTTAGAAAAATATTTTAAAGCTTAGGGAAGGACTTTACTTATGTAGATGTGGGGTTCTGCTGTGCACTATAATGAATTCACCCAGTGGGATTTTAATTTGCATACATTATCCTATTATCATGCCTCTCCCAAAGCTTTATTAGCTTTAGTGCAATACTGCCTGAATGTAGCTAGACTGCTTTCAGAAATTAGTTGATTCAAGCCAGTGCAAGAATTATTGATTTTTGGAGCTTGTTGGGTGTTTCCAAGCATATTTTTCCATATTGGCACTTATATGATTTTTATTACAGTCTGTGCTCACTAATACTATATTTAGGCTTTTACTCCAGGAGATTCTCATCAGTGTATTATATATTAATCAGAATTATTAATCAGTAACTTGTCCTGCATCAGTACACACCAGAATTTGTACATGGAAAAATGCAAATCATTTTATTCACTCCAGATGGGAGATGGATTGTAAGGGTGAAAACTGAGCAAGCAGCAGAAATGAAAGCCTTGGCTAGTGTTTTTCCTTCTATTTAAGCAAAATTGGTCAGTGTCTTATACTGACTGCAGAGGAGAGGTGAGAGAATGTGAAAGTTGCTCGGTGACAAAAAGTAGAAACCTCTTCATTCAGATCCTGCTTGGGTGAGGGCTAGCACAACTTTCTTGTGAATTGTCTATCTTCAGAGGTATCAAACTAACTTAATCACCCCTTTAGTCCCAGGCCTGTCTGAGAGGTAAGAAGATGTCCATAACATCAAATTCAGCCCTGTGGGGGCCTGGTCTCTGGAAGCCACACTGATCTGTCTTTTGTGTCCCCTGCAAGGTGGGCTCCTGAACTGAGCCCGGGGATACAGCCACAGTGTGAAGGATGCCAGGCCCTGGTCAGGCAGTCCAACAGGAGCTGCTGTGGAGAGGCACAATGCACTTTTGGTGCTTCAGGGAGGAGGGAAACAGTCTCTTAACAACACTTCTGTGGCTCTGACAGAGTGCCTGAAGACCTAGAATCACTGGTTCTAGTTGCAAAATGGTGTTGTCCATAAGAATGATTATTTGTTGTTTTATTGCAATCTAGTAGTGCTATGCAGAGCACCCTACAGGCACAAATTACAGTCCTCACTCTGGTCATAAACGATTGCAATCAAAATTTCAAAATATATTGGGCAGAAATCCAGCATTGGATTCACCTTTCTTCAGAAAGAGTCTCTCTATCAAAGTGCCCTACGCCAATTCACTGTGAGCTAAGCTCTCCCCACCCTGAATAACAGCACTAATTAAGAGAAGTTTTTGGCTAATTGCATTTCATACTGCCGCTTAGGTTGACCTAATTTGTGCTTGGCAGTCTCTGTAAGGAAAGTTAGTCAGTGAAGAATAAGACACTGTGTTGCAGTAAACAACTCAATGTAGGCAGTATCTGGGCAGTCTAAAATAGACATTTGTAGCTCTTCAAAGTTAAAAACAAAAAAAATGGGGTTTCTTTGTTGCTAATTTTATAAGCACTTTGTAGGGCAAAATTAAATGGTGTATTTGTTGCAGCACAAATATTGCCTGAGATGTGTGCAGAAAACTGGTGAATCATTTCCTGTTTGCTGCATTGTTGCTTCCCAGCTTTCCCCTGGCAAGGGAATGATGTTGCCCAAACAACCTACAAAGCACATCTGGGCGCTCAGTGTCACGGTCCCCTCGTGGTTGTGGGGGGCTGTGTGTGCAGGGGGCAGGCACAGGGACAGGACTGGAAAGAGTTGGGTAAGGATCAGTGCCCCACCCAGCCTTGCCCTATCCTGAAAACCTGCATAAGGGGAGGGGGCAGTGACCCAATGATGCAGATGGCTTGGGGAAGCCCACTCTCCCTTTGATGCTGCAGATAATAAATGGTTAGAGGGAAGAGGGAGCCTTAAGTTCCTTTCTTTGCTTACCTCGCACAAGGATTCCCATTGTAGTCCAATACAGGGAACTTCAGCAGTCCTTACACCCACACAAAGGGCTGTTCAAGTTGAGCCAGGAATGTCATAATTGCAATAGCAAAGGCCTAAGTCTGAAGGAGGGTCCTGACATGTGTCTGCAGTAAGCTACATGAAGCAATAAAGGTGTCATGCTCGAAGCAGCACTGCTGGCTTTGCTGAAGCACTGCTTGAAGATCACTGGCAAGTACACAGTCACAGAAACATTGGTTAAAAGAGGCCTGTGAAGGTCATCAACATCAGCCTCTTTCTGGAAGCACGACTACCACCAGTGCTGGTCATAGGTCAGCTATGGCTTTGGTCAAGTCCTGTAAGCATCCAAGGACGAGACATCCCTGCCTTCCCAGACAACCTCTTCCAGTGCTGCACTGCCCTCCCAGTGGAAATGTTTCTGTAATGGCCAGTCTGAATCTCCAGTTTGTGGCCATAGCTGCATGTTATATCATCTACCAGCTCAGACAGATTCAGTTTTCTCATTTGCTTCTGACAGGTCAAAATCTTGACTAAAGCCAATAAATACTCCATCTAGCCTGCTTCTCCCATTAGTATGCACAGTCATTTCCTCACAGACTGCTGTCAGGTTTGTCCAGGATTTACCCTTGGTTTATCTTTTTGTCTTTATGTAATTGGAAATGATCCCCAAGATTCATGCTCCCTGATCTTTCCAGGGCTGAGGTGAGTCTTGCTTGTCTTCAGTTCCTCTTCACAGGTCTTCCTTCCTGCCTTGACTACAGACAGATGTAAAATTAGCCTTTTTCTGGTAAGAGTAACAACTTCCACTCCCACAGTTTCACTACTGTCTTCATCTCAGCAGTTGTTTAGTAACTTTTCTAAAGCCTCTCACATGAATTTTGTTTTATACATGTTCTACAGATTCTTGCCACTTCAAAATCATTCCTGACTGTTCAAGATACCAGTTTCCCCTTGAAGAACATACCATCCATGTCCTTTACTTCCTTCATTTTGAAGGCAGCTGCCTGGTTGGAACACAAGTTGAGAGCCATTGAAAGGAAGGATAGTTATGCAGACAGAAAATTAACATAGACTAATGATAAACACTGGCTATCTTCTTTTCACTGAATAGAGGTTAAAATTTTCAGCCTCTAAGATATGTTTCAAAACTTGATTATTTGTTCCAGTTACTTTACTGTGTCCTGTATTTTTTCTTCTTTTAGGAGGAATATAGACTGCTAATTGCTTTTGCAACCAGCTTGCCATAACATAATTTACACTTCTCTTTCTAGCAACAGAGTTTCATGAATAAAGCATTTTCTAAATTACAGAAATTAACTTAATGGCTATTATGTTTTACTGAAGTTAAATTCTCTCTCCCAATATATAGAGTTTACTTAACATAATATAATTAATATTTTGGGCATGCCAAATGTGTATATATACATTATAAAGCTGAGTGTAAAAATCCAGGAAACACTCCTTATATGATTTCATGCCATTCATATATCACACAATAATAAGGATGATAAATAACTGAATATAGGAGGAATATGCATCACAGAAGGTTTTTTTTTAATAAAACAAGTGCGTCCTTAGTCTCTTAAGTCACAAATGTGGTTCTTAAATTTTCTGCTTGCTGTACATCTGATGTAAAACTTAGTCAAATGGTTGCTTCATTCCTTTACTCCTTCTGATAGCTGAAATCTACACCTGAAATGACAATATTAAAAAATAAAATTGCAGAAGTCAACAAGGGCAATCAATTATATTTACCTAGGTTGTTTGAGACTTCCCTCTGACAATTCAACCATTAAATCAGTTAATGGAATTAAATTAATTGTATGGGAAAGTCTGCCCTGTGCTTTGTATATTACCTTAGCTTTTAGCGTGTGCTATGCAAGTTACCAAAAATTAACTGCCACTGTTCGTCCTTCAGCCCTAGTTTAGTCAAATTCTCCTCTCGGCGTTCCCAGTCAGCTGTCCTGCTCTTTTTCCAAAGCACAAAACATGAGATCATGCCAGAAGGAAAGCTGCCTGTGCAGCATAATATGAGGAGAGCCAAATATTTCTGTGCTGTAGAAGTTGCACATGCAGTATGTGTTGCATAGACACGAGTGGATTAGGGATGTGCTGCTTACTGGAATGTAAATGTTCTGGTTTATGCCTGTTCAGCATCTCTACTGCCTATACACCCAATAGCCTGTGCTCTGATCTAATAGTTGCAGCTCACTAGAAGTAAAAACAACAATTGTACAAGAAAAAAAATGAAGCCAGAGAGACTGAACAGTGAATAGGAATTTCTGACAGTCCGTACTGGATGCGTGTGAAAGGGAAAGAGAGCATGAGCAAGTCAGAATCTCTCAGAGTCTGAATGTACTAGCCCAGTTTTTCAAAGAGGCAGAGCTCATCAACTGTACCTGTGGGAACTGAAAAAGCAGAGGATTTTTACAGTGTTGCAGTAAGCTAACATAGATAGTGGTTTGAAACAGAGTTGATGCTTAGGCGTTAAAATATTTGAAGCATAGAAAATTTCTGAGCTGCAAAATATATAAAACAAGCAACTATTGGATGCTGTAAGGTGTTCATGTAGTGCTTATTGATTGGCTTAAGTAGATACTTGTAAGCTTTTAGCATCAGCCTATTGGCCAAAAAACTTTTAAAAGGCCTTGCAACAAAGAGAACTTTGGCTTCTGTTGTTATGGCATGAGTTTTACCATCTTTTATGTCTCTACCTTCACTGAGACTAACAATAAAATAAAAAATTCATGGAATGCTTCTCAGTCACCCTGTCCCGTTATTATAGATTAGATCCAACACATACCCATGCATCAGCCCAATTCTTCCTGTAGGAATTAATTCTGTCAGCTGTAATAAAAGGATAAATTAAACATTTTGCTGTCCCTAATCACTGTGTTCAGATAGTTCTTGTTAGGTTTCTATCCTGGTGGCTTCTTGCAGGGTTAATAATTTTCCTTTTTCTTTCCCTAAAGGAATGATGTCCATCTGTTATCCTGCTCCTTTTCAAGATGACGTCAGGTGAGTGCACAACATTCCCCATGCCAGAAGTCATCCTTCCCTGCATTATGTAGGGGTCATTATCAAGTAACAGACACTTTACCTGATACTTGTCAATATGGAGGCACACAAGAATTCTTTACCTCCAAAACTGTCTACTCAGCACCATCCTCTGTGGACTTGGCCCTCCTTTCAGCCTGTCTGGAAGGAATGAATGGGATGGAAAGGAGACAACAAGCTCGATCTCAAGCTGTTCCTTTCAGAATTGAGCTGGGAAGCTCTCCAGAGGATGTCTTGCACACCTGGAGCCCTGGACTGCAGAAGAGCTGCTCTGAGAACCCAGCACCAAGACAGGTGGCCAGAGAACAGGTACTTCAGAGCCTTTGTGTTTCTTTAGCAGCAGTGAAAGAAGTAGAAACGCACAAAGCAGTAGCCAGGGTACAGCTAGCAGTTTGTAGGACATGCTGCATGGCCTGTATTAGGTGGCCACTCTCACAGCACTGAAACAGATCCATTACCCATGCCACTACTCAGCTCCAGGCAACAGCAGAAAGACAAATGTCCAGAATTTACATCCCCCAAAACAGTGAATATCCATTCTTTTTCTTATCACCTGGAACAGAACTAGCTGATTTGTGTTAATTACAACTTAGATAAAATAAATTTACAGATAATTCACATGCTGCCTTTTGTACAGTAGCATGTGAATTAGCTTGGCATGCAATGCTGAACTGACACATCCATAATGGTGGTATGAAGTCAGAGGATCTATTTGCAGAGTGGTATATTGTTTGAATTAAGGGCACAAGGGCAGGGAAAGAGGCCATACAAAATCTGACTCATTTATGTATAAATCAGTTTATGGTTGGGAAGATATTAATTTAGTAATATTGGGACAATCGGTAAGAGAAGCAACAAGTGATGACAAGACTGCTGTATTCCCAGGAAAGGTTAAGGTTTGTGTTGATACTCTGACATACAGGAATGAGCAAATTTGTTTCCAACAGCTTTTATTCCAGGTGATTAGATGGGGTGAGACAGGTTTGTTGCTAGCAAAGCATTTATCTTCTTTACAAAAACAGTACACAACATCTATGAAATGTAACTGATCAGACACACCCTCTAGGACATACATCCTTCCTACTCTTGTAAGCCAGTAAAATCTACATTTTCATCTTAGACTAATCTCATGAACCACGCTGGATGCTCAGAGCCAGTGCCTCACCACATGTAAGCCAAAGTAGCTCCTCTCAAGACAGTGGAGTAGCGCCAGATGTGCTGTTTCAGATCAGATCTACAAACCTCCATGCATGTTTTGGTCTGCCTATAGCAGCAATGTAAAGTTACCTGTTTACAGAAGTAGGCCTTCAAAGCACGTAGAAAACATATTGTGCAGAAAGTTTTCCCTCATCAGGAGCCATGAATCCAGAGGTCTTTACATCAACAGCACTTCCTCAATTAAGAGCAATGTATTGCACTTGAACATGGGTTTTTATTATCTAGAACTCAGATATCTACATTAATATCTACAATTACTCTTTTATGTATTAGAATGATTTTTACACAGTTACAAATAGAAGACACATGAAACATAGACTGTGTTGTCTGTAAAACAGCTATCCATCAAAAAAAAAAATTGCCTTATAGGCACTATAAGCATTCTAAAATATGAAATGATATGATATGATATTATTGAAATTTAAATTGTTTTAGCACATTGACCTGGTCTTCTAATCAAATGCAACCAACAGACACACAGTTCAAAAGAACTGTCCTTTTTATATGTTAATAATTGTGGGGTTCCCAGAACAGTGGCAAAGTTTATTGGAGACCCGCCCCCCCCCAGCTCTGCTCTCCTTGAGTTCAAATCCAGAAGGCAGAAATAAGCCACAAGAAAAATATATTTTTTTTTTCAGGGATTGTCCCTGTGTCTGTCAGGAAAGAGGGATAGCACACTAGGGAGGAGTTCAGGCCTACCTCCCTACCTAGTTTAATGCTGGAGTTTCATCCACCAGTCCATAATAATTCCTGAGAGAATGAAAAGCTCATCTACTGTAAACTGTGAGGGTTTGCTGATCTAGCATCACAAAGCTACATTCTTTGACTAAGGATCTTGATGGCATTGAGCTTATTATCTAAAAACTTTGAACAGAAAAAGAGCATGTGTTAATATACAGCCATTTTAAAAATAGTATCGTCCCAAGACAAGCAAAGTAAACCAAGACTGAAATTCTCAGATTTAGTTATTACACTCTCTGATCTGTCTTTAATTTGTTTTCTGTAATAATGGATCTCCAACAACTTAGGTAACCAGCACAGGTAAGCTACACTGTATTGTTATGGTTTGGTAAATGCAGGAGGCTTTACATTAGGAATATTGTTCATGTATCTTTTTCAGAAGTTGGCTTTGATTTCTTTGCTGCCTCTAGGCTACTGCAGTGTCAAGGACTGGCACTTCCCAAAGAGCTGCCATTACAAGAAAATGTAGCTGCCTCTTTCCCATGTTTGATCATGCACCTGAATTTTGGAAAGGCCTATGGAAGGAAGGAAGAAGTGATGGAAATCGGATTATTTTGCTTTCACTACTCTGATATATCTAGTAATCAGGCAATTTATCAATCCTCCTTGCCAAAACCTATGTACTTAAAATTTGAAAGTATGCATTATGTAACAAACCACTGTGGTTTATTGGGCCATATATCATTTGCCTGGGAGACTATAAGGACTAAGAACATTAATCCTTCCAGGCAGTTGATGCAATTTGTGAGCTGTGCATGGGCACAAAACCTCAGTTCTCCCATTTGAACAGTGTGCAGGGAATCTCCTATTGCTCAAGGTCCTGCCCTGAGATGCAGAGTCCAGGCAGCAAGGGTCATCCAGGCTGTGCTTCCTCACTGAGGACTTGTCCCCACTGGGCAGTGATGAAATGTAGTGCAGTGCAGCCTGCCACTTCTTGCAAATCTCAGACTTATACTCACAAGGGACACAAATACAAGTTTCTAGTCATAAAGGGACATAATTCTGGTAGCTTTGAGTAGAGAACTGAACTTTCCTCTAAACAGTAGCAACTAAAAGGCAATAAAATAATGACTGATAGAAGTGTTGCCTTTTTACAGCCACAAGGCTGATAACAGTCCTTAAAATAGTTCAGGAGATGTGAGCTTCAGTCAGTGAGGGAAAATATTCAATAAGATCCTGTAAAATAGATTATTTTGTTGGTTTACTGTCACTGGAAACAAATAGTTTCACTAATTCAGAGGCAGATTTGTATTTAGAATCTTATCATAGAGGGGTTTGGATTGGAAGGGACCTTAAAGATCATCTAGTTCCAACACCCGTGACATGGGCAGGGACACCTTCCACTAGACCAGGGTGCTCAGAGCCCCCATCAACCTGGCACTTCCAGGGATGGGACATCCACAGCTTCTCTGGCCAAACTGTTTAAGTACCTTACCACTCTCATACCAAAAAATTTCTTCCTAATAGCTAATCTACTCTCTTTCAGTTTAAAGGCCTTCCCCCTTGTCCTATCACTGCATGCCCCTTTTAAAAATCCCTCTCCAGCCTTCATGTTGCCTCTGCTAAGTATAAGAAGGCTGCTATAAAGTCTCCTTGGAGCCAGGCTGAACAAGCCCAACTCTCAGCCTTTCCTCTTAGGAGAAAGGGCCTATCTTTCTCATCATCTTCATGGCCCTCCCCTAGAGGCCCTTTCTTTCTTATGTTGTGGTCCCCAGGCCTGAACACAGTACTTCAGGCAGGTTCTCATGAGAGTGGAGTAGAGGGGCAGAACCATCTTCCTCAGCCTGCTGGTCACACTTCTTTTGATGCAGCCCAGAATACAGTTAGAAGGTACTCTGCATAAATACTATGACCTTTCTTTGTAGCAGATATATCAGGCACACATTTTAATGAGGACTATGAAGACAAAGCAAGAAGACAGCTTAGCTTCTCACAGAAAACCTTAGAAGCACATAGGTCTTAATAAGAAGATATTTGTGAGATGAAGGCATTTTGAATATTTCCATAACCCACACATGAGAGAGGGGATACAGAGGAATGTCATGCCAGGGCTGCTCAGGCCATGAATCTCATTTCAGTGCTTCCTTTTGGGACCAGCCCAATGCTGGTGTGCCTCCCACTGCAGCACCAAAAGTAGGAGAAGCAGTTCCAGGACTGGGGCTTGGCACATCATCTGTACAATCAACTTTATAAAAAAGCTAGAATATGGCCTGGGATAAGTAGGGTAAATGAACACCATTAGACCCAGTTAGAGCATATGATCCCTAATTACCACTTCCAGAACACTTTGATGTCCTTACAGAGAGATTATATGAAGTTCAAAATGACTTGTTAATAAGTAAGATTTTCAAAAGCATTTGAATAGTGAATGAGTTCCAGAGACCGCTAAGTTACATAGGTAGCTTTGAAAACTTTCCCTCAAGATAATAAATGTATGTCCCACGTACCCACATTCCCACTTGCTAAAAAGCCTTTCCTCTGCAGTGGCACAGTATTACTTGCACACATTTTGTAGCCATGTTTTGTTCTCTGACTAACTGAAAGCGTAGCCTCAGTGTATCACAGTGTATGTTGTGCAAGAGCACATTTGGAATTTGCATTTTTTAGATTACCAGACAATAAAAAAACCCTGAGATTGCACAGATATGCACCACCCTTCATTAAAGGCAGCAATATTCTCTCCCACCCAGTCCTGCCCAACCAAGACAATATTGCACATACACCTCCAGACAATGAGCCTACCACACCTTTTGCCTCTAATTAAAATTATTAAGTTGAGATGGAAATAAATGCATTTCAGTCTGTGCTTGTAAGCCAAATGTCTTGATAAAACTGAACATATTCTGCTGCTGCCCACCATCTGTCCTTATAAATACTTTTTGAAAACAGTGAACAGGAAAACAGATTTGTCATTACTGATTTCCACAATTATATGCCATGTCCTCGGGTTTTTTCTTTATGCAGACCAATAGAATCCACAGAATAGGATAAAATTTTCTCCTATTAAAACAATTTTGCACTTGACACATTTTAGTAGAAAAGATTCAAACCTAATGCATGTAGAAAGCTATGCAGAGCAATGAGAAAGTCGTTATTGAGAACAGTATTTTGGGGCAGTCTTCCTTCTGTGTCAATTCATTCCTCACATATTCTCAGTTCTTTCAATGCTAGAAAAGCTCTCATGGAAGCACTGTGACTCCCTGTCTTTGACAAAGAGATTACTTTTCATAGCTCTGCAGCCTTTGAGGCATCAAAACAATGTACATCTTCTCAGCTTTCCCTTGTTGCTGAGAATTCAGACACCTGCGAGAAAATATGCCTTTTCCATTACTGAGGTAAAGAAAACCTCCTAGATAACCATAGCATCTAGTCCTGCCCTGATTCCCAGTATTTTGCCCCTGACACAATGAAGAAATCCCAGCTGATGCAACACAGCAGCCCAGCCACTGATCAGTATGGGCTGCCAAGAAGGCCGATGTTGTTTCTCATGCAGACTTCCCACTGAATTTTAAGTGCCCTGTCACCATCCCCAGGCTTCCAGTGAGCTGCTTTAACTATTGTGCCATAGGTGCCTTTCTTAAAAGCTTCACCAAAGTTACAATGTTACAGTCAACTGGTATTTGTAAAACAAAGGAAAATGGACTTTGCCTGAGGCTGATGCTGATTTCTGGAGAAAAATAGGAATATCTCCTACTGCTGCAGGACCAACTGTGAGCTCTCTTCCCATAGTTTATTGCAATTAGTTGTGTTTGGTTTTTTTTTTAACTACTCTTCTTTCTTATCACAGAAGCTCTTCCCAACAAGCAAGTGGGAATTACTGTTTATTCACAATGGGTATGAATAAACAATACCAGATACAACATCATCCTATCACAAGATAAGAACTGGCTCACATAGGTGCAAGTATTAAATTCTTCAGGGCTTGAGTTCGGACAATACAGAGGCCACTCTTTGGCAAATTTTGGTGAGATAATGGCTGAAAGTGAAGATTTCTGGAATACCAGGGCTGTTTAAGAAAAAGCTGCTCAAATAATATTAAATCAGTTGAGGAGTGTTGCCTAATCCCATGGCATTCCAGGTCATGTGAGGCCAGGGCTGCTTGGGAAGGAGCAGCAGTACCTCCTCCTCCTTCTCAAACCAGTGAAATGCTCTGCTTGCTGCCAGAAGGGACAAGAACAAGAGTAGGACAGAAAACTCTCTAATACTAAATGCAAGAGTGTGATTTTTTTTTTTTGAAGCAGTGAAATACAAGGAGGTCACAAGGAATGGCAGCAGCAAGATTTAAAATTATAACAGTAATATCTAAAAGGCTTTTAGACAAAGCATGCACAGGAAAAGGGCAATTTTTCCAATCTTCTATGAGTTAAACTCCATTTGCAAATTCTCTCTAGAAATTCCTTAGGAGTAGGCTTTCTTCTGCAATTTCTGGTCCCATCCATTTCAGGTTAGACTGGAAACATTGAGAAAGAGGCTCCTGACTCACTAACAGCCCAGTCTTTCTCAGGCTATTGACTCCCTCATATTCAAATCCACAAATTTCTCAGGAAGTACAGATACATGAGTCTGAGGATGTTATCTTGTAAGGCAGAATATTAGACTGGTTTCAAAAAGTCAGAAACAAAATTTTGCATCATTGCCAAGGCTGTGTCTATGACAGCCAAGGTGAGAACAATGAGGAAATGTGAGGATGAAAATAGGCATTTTGTTGTAACTGGAATTTGTTTCTGTTTCTTCTCCTTATCTGAAAGTTTTGGAGGTTTTTTGCCTCTCCCCTCTTTTTTTTCAGTTACATTTAAATTGCACAGTTAAGTGAATATTTTGAGCTATCCAAAGCTTTCTGGAGGCAGACTTAATCTATGGGTTAATATGACATTGTTGGAAAAGTAAGTGTATGTGATATTCTGAATACTACTTCATACACTGCAGTAGCTTCACACTGTACCTTGTTATTGCAGCATATGGCTGTCTCAGATATTGCTGAAAGTTCACTATTTACCCCCCAAAATCTCAGTAAGTATACAGAAAATTTCATTTCAAAATTCGGGGTGGGGAGGAGAAACAAAAACAAACCCCAAAAAACTAATCCT
Organism: Rhadina sibilatrix; assembly: GCA_013400275.1. NCBI lineage: Eukaryota > Metazoa > Chordata > Aves > Passeriformes > Phylloscopidae > Rhadina > Rhadina sibilatrix. The sequence goes on along the minus strand of VWYO01025552.1, from coordinate 949,638 downwards.
TACCTTCTCAAATGACTGAAGTTCTGGAGTACAGAATGGAGAAAACTGTACGTTTGCTTGTTGTGAGAGGGAAGCAAATAATAATGTGCCTGCAATTGCTTTCTTACTGGAAAAAGAACCTAAAAGAGAAAAACTAATATTGAACAAAATTTTTCACAAGTTAAAAAAAGAAAATAAATACCATAAATGGTTCCTTTTGTGCCTTACAAAACAATTTTAAAACCATCTTTCATCCATTTCTAACTAGAGTTGTGGTTCCAGCTTTTACATGAGCAGTAATGCAACCGTTTCCTGAACTCCTTCATAATTTCTTTCCTCCTTATTGCCTCTGAACACTCAGCATTTTACTTTTTTTTTTTTCAAATCAGCATTATTAAACACATGTGACTCATTAGCAATGATGGATTAATTTGGGACAACATTGGTGGTTTCCACTCCCAGCTTTCTGCCCTTGCTTTCTCTTGGTAGTTAGTTATTCCTCTTGCTTCAGGGGTACCTCAGCAGCACATGAAGTTCCCTCACAACTCAAGTTTGGAGGAAACCAGCATCCATTTCAATTTCCCCTAGTACACCTACCTCTAATTTATGGCAGCTCAGCAATTGCTCCTGAGCAGCCACAGCCTTCTGCAGCAGAGGCAAAAGTTGCTGAGAGAAGAGCAGGGCAGATTTCCTGGCTGAATTCAAAGGAGCAGGTGAGGTACATTAGTAAATGCCATGTGTCGCATTAAGGAAATTTGAGGAGTAATGCACTCAGTGAAAACGAAACAGAGCTTGGCAGCAATCTAAATATTTGGAGGGTGGGGGAGGGAGGAAGAGAAGGTGCTACAGGGCCATTAACCGTTGTTAGATCATCATTCAGATCTGGAAAAAAATGCTTAAGGAGGAGGCCCAAGGAAGATACAAAATTAACCCTTGATAATATATTTATGATTTCTCACTGTTTTTAAGAAAGTCTAGGTAAAAGAAAAGACATTACTTCTTTAACAGGTACCCCAGCCCTTTGGCTCAAGGTATACTGGTTTTGAAATGGCAGAGGTCAGTACACGATGAAAGCATCTGGGGGTGTTTCACCACAACTTTCAAACAACTTTCAACATGTATTACTTGAAATGGATTCTCTCAAAGATCAAGTCCACAAAAGTTTTCCTTGTCCTGCAGCAAAGTATAAAACAAAGCCATGGTCCTCTGGCTTTGTGACTTAAAAAATGAAGTGAAAGAAGTAAGATTGCTCAGCTGGTCTTCTGGATGTAAAAAATTAAATCCTGTCTTTACATGTAGGCTGAAAAGTATTATACAAATGAAGAAGAAGGGAACATTCCTTGGAGATGTGGCTGATTATTTTCCTAACTTGATGTATCAGCAGCAGCCTAGATGCTACCCTTAGAAAGAATGTGGCCTTACAACATTTTGCATTGTATATCCAGTTCCTTTTTAAGAGTCTTTGTTTTCTTAAACTGATATTTGAATTGTTTTCAGCACTTATTTCCTGAGAAAACAACTGTGTAGGAAGCTGCACAGGTGACAGTTTAATTTAGAAAAGAATAGCAGAGTAACTTCTGCAAATACTACATTAAGAACTGATTCTCTAAAACAAAACAGGCATAGCTTTGCTTTTATGGCCAAAAAGGTATTTGCCTGTCCTATATTTCATTCTGGTTTTCCTAAGGTAGTTTTCCTAGGAAGTTCTCGAGGTCAGCAAATGAATGTGTATAGCCACTCTAGTGAAGTTACTAAGAATATTTGGTAGTAGGCTTTAGGCTTCTGGTTCACCAGCACAAGTTTAGGTAGTCAGAGACAAGGAGGGGTGACAGTAGGTTCTGTTGTCAGATCTTGTGCTGGAGTAGCTCTGTATCTAACAGCAGAGCTGGTGTCTCCAGGGAACCACATAGGCCCAAGCAACAGCTCTAAGCACCACAAAGGTTAATTTAACATTACACACATTCAGCATGGTAGGTCAGGTAAGAGCATTTGTAATTGGGTTTCTTTAAGGAATTATAAAACTCTGGCTCAAGAAGAAAAAGGCAGTATTTGAGACTACATCTTTTAGTGCTGAATCATCTCAGTCAGAAGAAAAGATTGCTGTTGAGTGCTTGTATACACTGTAAGTTAGACCTGGTCTTGTAGGTATAGGGCAGCCACTGGATACCCACGCTGCATGCCCTATAATCTGGTTTTTAATCCACTGCTGATAAATCCTGCAGAAAACTGTTAAAGTAAACACTAGCAAATTAGCCCATGTGAGAGAAAGGAAGAAAGAAACAGACCAGGAATGAAGCACTACAATGTAGAAGCACTACATGTTATTGATAGATTTGCTGTCATGAGGATTGCATTGTCTCGCTTTCACCACCAGTTTCTGACTCCCAGCCATGTGTATGTATAAGGTATGGGGGGTTTTGGTCTGGTAATTTTTATATTCCTCATAATCTATGTTCCTTTGTGATTTTCACTTTGGTTTTGATATCATACCAAATACATCGTGTTCTTCAAAGTATAAGAAATTGGCGATAAAAATCACTTGGGAGTGAGCATTGGCAGACTCACCTGGCAAAGAAACTGGCTTTTAACCTTGCAGCAAAGGGGAGGAGAGGATCTGGTTGAGTACTACTCTGTAGTAGGTGAAGCTCTGCTGAGCCATGAGACAGCTGGAAAACACCACAGCAGCTGAGATGTGAGATATGCCCACTTCTGTCTGGATCTCCACAGTGTGTGTCTGGTAGAACCAGGTCCATAATCACGTTAGGCTCCCACTCTCAAATTCTTCCTCCCATGAACAGCTCCACCATCTTTAAGTGAATTATTTGCTGCTACTTCGACCAAGCTCTAGTTCCCCATTTAACAGTGGCACATTTCCTGAAATTCTCTTCTGGTTTTCAGCTTATTTTAAGGGATAAAGCTTAGGAGGTAAGAAGAAAAAGCCCATACAGTCAACTTTCCACTGTTCATGTCACAGAGATGTATAATTGTGAATTACTTTAAATGGGAAGTTTAATGGAAAAGGACTACATTATTTTAATGGAAAGAGATTTTTAGCTGAAACATAACAGTGTGTAAATGCCTAAGCTGAAAGGTTCAAAGGCAGCCAAACCCACTGCAGATCTCTCCATCCCAGAAGCAGGAGGCTGAGGAACTCTTACATTGGCTGATCCTAGTGGTGCAGTCAGCCCTCGACAGCTGCTCTTGTATAACACCACTTCTGTGGCAACAAAGAGGCAGACACAAGTCTACTGGGGTTTGTTAGCTCAGGCTCAGTCAAAACCTTTCAGGACCAGTTGCAGCCCTACACCAGCCAGTGAGGCACTCCTAAAACCACAGTTCATTTACTAAAGAACAGGTAACCCATTCAGAGGCACTGGAGCTGGCTGATCACATTTACATCACATTCAATGAGGAATCTCTGCATGGATCACAGACAGACAATGTCCAACACATCTTTTGTATCTTTACTTTATAGGAGAAACTCCTTTTCCGCATTCAGCCTGGGGTTCCTTCTGTAATCTTTACAGGGGAACTACAGACACAGCTGGTGCACAAACTGCTACCTACAAAGGACCCATATCTCAGTGTAAACAAAGCACAAAAGAAACGGTTTAGCTGTATAAAGTGACAGCATAATAAACAGATTCTCTTTTCCTGTACATTTGTTCCTGAGTATCTGCTTATATTTGGAAACATTTATGGTGCTGAGAATGTTTTCTAATTGTTCCACAGCATCTGCTTCTTTCAATAAAAAATAATAGCTGGCCACACTCCATATGATTCTTTACTCAGGCAATGTTGCAAATTTAAACAGGAATTGGGGAAACTGCAAGGCAACAGAGAGCACAGATGAAAATTCAATGGCATATGATATAATTAGGCCACAGCAGTACCAAATCCAACACAGACAGTTGCTTCCCCAGACCAACAGCAGGATGCTGTGCTAGCTAGCAAACCACAGTGTGCAGGGAGGGTGAGGCACCTCTGAACGGCAGTGCTGAGCAGGGAGTTATGTTAGTGCAAAACCCTGGCAAGGAGACACCTAATTCCTGCCATCAGCTACCTAAGCCAGGGCAGTGCCAGACTTCCCTCAGAGGTGCACAGTGGAAGGACAATGGCAATCACCAAAAGTTGCAGCAAAGGAAATTCTGTCTCGACATGAGGGCAAAAATGTTCACAGTGAGACTAATCCAACACTGGAAGAGATTTCCCAATGAAGTTGAGGAGCCTCAGTTCTTGCAGATATTCAAAGCTCAGCTTCACGTGGCCCTGAGAAACTTGCTGTACTTGATAATAGTTTGAGGAAGAGGTTGGATTGGATGATGCCCAGAAGTCTCTTCTGACCTACATTGTCCTGTGTTTCTGTGGATCACTGTCCAGAGTCTGGGATGCTTATGGAGAAATGCAGTTAGGAATATTTGTTTATTTGGAATCCATCCCCAAGAAGTCTCTCCCAACGAAAAGTGCTATAACCATCTCCTCAAAAAGGAAAAAGCAAGAATAGCAGTTTCTTTTAAAACTCATGATAGTGATGATGCCAGTACCCAAGTACTTATGATATCCTGCTGCCTAAAGCACTTGTCCAAGAAATGGCTATCCTTAGTGACCTGAGTGGGTCCAAACAAGCACAGGGTAGCCATTGAGAAATAAGGATCTGAAGAAAGGCTCAGAGAGCCTAGGAGCCTAGGCCCATGGTGAAAGGTTAATGTCTTCTTCCAAGAAATAATGTCTCCAGTCTTCACATCTGATTCTGGACTGTCTTTTGCATGGGCTCAGATGGAGAAACAGCCATGGAGATGGGGATATGCCACGCTTTATTTCCTTCCCAGCTCTGCTGTAGCCCTTGGGCTGCTGTCACGCTGCCCCTGGTTGCTCCCCTCCTGGCCCTTTGATTCATGTATAATTTATTCTGCCAAGATCCAGCTTCAAAAACAAGCTCCAAGTTTCCTCCCCTCCCACAGATGGGCTGCTTATTAGGCTCTCTTGGGAAATGTACACTTGAGCTTCTCCAGACTGAGGAAGACCTAATACTGAGCTTAGCCTGGGCAGGCACCCTTAACCACCATGTGGCATTAACTAAAAAACATGTTTGTGCCATCTCCATTACCTCCTCTATAATAACCAGGGCCTAGTTTCAAAGAGTTTGGCCTTTGCTGAGCTCTGCAGGAAGTCAAACACCATCTATGGGCATTAGGTGTGCTCTGGAAGCAGGGAATGGGATGGGCCCTGAGGGAGTGGGGCTGAGAGCAGCCAGTTTCCTGTATCCCACCCTTTCCAGCAGCCAGACACAGAGCTATGTGGGCTGTAGTGCTTCTGGCCAAACAGCAAAGCAGAGTTGGAGGTGCCCAGGCCATGTCAGGACCTCTCTGTGAGCACAGGCAACCCCAACCTTTGGGAGCAGATGCACAGAGTCTTTTTGGATTTCTAATTTGGAGACAGGTGGACGTTCAACATGCCCTATGATACAGCAAATTTACACACCTGCAGCTTCTTTGGACTTCGGTGCTCATATCCAGTGCCTTGCTTGAATCACATTTTGGGCATTGTGCCACCACCTCAAATGCTCAGTAATCTATTTTTTTTCTCTCTCCTACTAAATCCTCTCATCCTTTTTTTCCTGCCGTGGTGCCCTCTGCCTGGGCTCTCCATACACTTTTTTTGGTGGGCATTTTCTCTCCATACGGCTTCCCAGAAGACTGACCTGCCTGGGCACGGCAGGACACTGGTTGTGTGACCAGAGGTGTCCCCAGCACTCCAATTGCTGTAGTAGCCCACAAGACCCACAGACTGCTTCAGAGGGATCCCCAGGGACTGACAGATCCCTGTAACTAATAGAAATTACTTCAGGTCTAGACTGAAAAAAAGCCCCCGCCTCTACCAGCTTCTGACCCCCAGCTTTCTCTTCAGCTCAGCCTTTGCCTTCTGCCATACACCATGTGCTATCATTTCTTTTTTACTATTTTACTATTTTCCACTTGTTCCAATAGAGCACTACTACAATCCCATGACAAAAGTAGCATGGAATAGATGTGCCATCTAAGTTCTTTGTGACCACATTTAAGTATTAAAATTATTTTTGATTTTGTTCTTCAGAGATTGAAATAATGTCTTTCAACTTACTCTTCTGTCAGAAATGTGCTGAGACATCTGTTTGCAGACTAAACTTCTTGGTTTTCCACTTTGGAAGGCACATATGGCATTGGTCTTCCAGTATCTCCATCCAAGTTTCTTTTGTGGGACTCATAAATCCTTCCATCCTTGACTTTGCTTTGCATTACAGCAAAGCAGGCAATGAGTCAGAATTTTAGTCTAGGAAATTATCTAATTCCCCTGTCACAGAACATGATGTGTGCCTACTTCTTCAGTTATTTTGTCTCTCACTCTTCTTGACAAAACTGATACTGCTTTGGAAACATTTTGACTTAAAAAAAATCAGAAAACAAATTCTTTCAAATGAAAATTACACCCAGACTCCTACTTCACAGTTTCCTATTTTGGGGTCCCATTTAAAAAACATCCTTAATCTCCATGTGCTTTTCTTGTTCTTTCTCAGTGATGAGCTCTTCACGGTACAAAATGTACCATGAATAGTACTACTCTTTTATTATGGAAGGCCAGGAGATGACAGTCTTCTGTACTCTATGCTATGAGACTCCAACTAGAAGCTACAAACACAGAGTAAAAACTGAGTTTTTCTCTTTTGAAATAGCACATTATCCATTAATGACAAGTGGCACAATTCAAAGAAACTTCAGGATGAAACAGAAAGGCTGGAACACTCCAAAGAATAGCAGGAACCCAATCATACAGGCACTGGAGGGGTTGACACAAGGACATCCAGATAGAGTTACCCAGAGACAACACAGCACTAACACTGGCACATGGCCAGAGATAACAAGCCTACTTATCCCACTACAGAGCAAGACATGTTTCTCTCCCCAGCTCAACCATCTGGCTGGATTTACCATCTTGGGTTTAATACCGGTGATGCCACACGTGAGTGTACCTGCTCTGCAGTCCTGGTATAGGGAAAGCAATAAGGACCCAAGGGGGCTCTGCAGGTAGGCCACTGGAGTCAAGCATGGTTCCTTAATATAAAGGCTTTATTATTAGCAGAGTGAAAAAGAACAAGGTGGGAAAGACGAGGACAGCGGGGAAATAGGAAGGAGGGAGGAAAAGGAGTGCCTCATTTAAAGCTGGTAAGCTCACTTTAGGTGTGCTACTTAATTTTGTTGTCAGACTCTGCAACACAACTGCAGAGAACCCTCTGCCAGAGCAGAGCTGGCTCTGCAAACAGTGAAGCTATGCCTGTGTGACATTCCTCCTAAACCTGTAAGCGCTGCTGATCCCCAGCTGACTCTGTTTTCCAGTAGAATAATGCCCCAAGACACCAGGAGGCAATTAAATGTTAACTGGCCTGGCAATTCATGGCACACAGATGGTGGTATAACCATCTAGCAGAGAAGTGTCAGGGTCAGCTACCAATGGGATACTTTTAAAAACCTCAAAAAAGGGCTTTCATAGTAACCTAGGAAGCTACATTATGTTTTCTGTGTGTTTATGATGGGCACTATTTTCCACTCACTGGACTTCCTATGTCTGTCATACACAGACACACCAGTTTAGCCTGTGTGTTGGTACTCATACCTGGCCTTGATCATTAGTAGATCAATGGGAGACCTCCCTCTAGGCTTCACAAGAGATCTGACCCTCTCTTTCCTTTGTGCACAAACAGTGTGGTGTGTCTAAGCCTTGGGGCTTAGCCTTGAGAAGTGCCCCTGAGGCTGCAGATGTGTGCACAACCCATCCCAGAGGCATAATCTGAGAAAAATCTTGCAAAGCTTGATCTGAGCCTTAACTGTGCTAGGTGGTAAAGCATTTTCCTACCTCAAAACAATTTCACTCCAATGGTCTGAACAACACAGGGATCTGGAGAAATTACAATGCCCTTCTCAAAGTACAGTTGTCCTATCCCTCTTCTCATATAAATCCTTAAACTGCACACAAAGCAGAAGAGTGCTAAACCAGGACAGAGGATTCCATAGAAGAGGTGCCGCTAAGATCTACCTCAGGTGCTACTAAAATACTCATAACTTCTTAGAACAAATGTCAAATGGTAGACTAAGATGCAAGAATTTTTTTTTACTGTATCATGCTTAGCAAATTCCATTGGAAGAATGTACACAGTGAATTACATTACATGTTACCACTATGGCTCTGCTGTGCCTACCACCAGTTGTCAAAATACACTAATATTCTTTTAATTCTGACACATTTTCCATTCAAGCAAATGGAACTTTTTCCATTGCTTTGACTCTGTATAATGCCTTCTGAATAAAAACCATACAACTGTTACAGCTATTTAATAAGTAACTACCATATACAATTTTATAACTATATGTTTATAGTTATACAGTAATAACTAGATATTTATATAATGCAGTTAACTACAAAGTTAAATAGCAGTTATAGCTCACTTTAGCATGAAAAGGAGTATTAAAATTTTACTGGATTGATTTAACATTTGTTAGTGGTTTTGCTAGAATGATTTACATGCACTGCCTGTCTGTTCTCTTAGCTGCGCACAGAAATTAAGTGCGGGCTGAATAACACAGGGATTAGCACATGGGATTGAACCAATCTATGAGTCTTGTGGTCTGTCTTGAACAGGAAGCAAGGAGACAAAGGTGTTTTGATAATCCATAGCTGTTTCAATGCTAAGGTCCATTTCTTCATGCTTTGCAGGCACTGAAGAGATCTCCAGAGCACACGCAGTTCAGCCTCTCCACTGGAGCAGAATCCAGAATCCATGTGTGACAGATGTTGGTTTAACCAGTTCTTATGAATGCCCAGTGAAAGAGATTAGCAACACAGCCTGCCTCTGCTTAGCCACTAGATAATCTTTTTTTCATATATAATTTAAATCTTCTTCTCTGCAAATTAGACTCTTTTGTTTTATACAGATCCCAGTGGGCATGTTAAACATTTAGTTACTCACTGATCTCTTTAAAACAACCTTTAAGCAGTACCAATGTTTTTTCCTCTTCACAATATCTTATGCTGATTTACACTAGCTGAGCAGCTGTAAAGCAGTTTTAAAAGACCTGTTCTGCCAGCATCAAGCACTTCAGGGGACTGACAACAGCAAATCAAGGTTTACATTTTTCTGTTGAAGTGTTTTGTGATTTTAATGTGCTTATTTTCATAGTGACAGTAAAGACATGACTATGAAAGACATAGACACTATGTTACTATGAAAGACACTAGTCTTTGTGAGCTTTGTGATCTTACACCTCTGATGGTAACCTGTACAAACCAACTAAGGATGGATTGTGTCCTCCAAGGATGGACAGCAAGATGGGTTTTGCACTCTCAGAAAATATACCGGGTCATTTTTGTATGATGTTCTCAGTTTTGCTCCCTCTAACAGAGTTAAATTCACCTTACAAACAAGGGAGGGAGAATGGGAATTAGAATTTTGTTTTCTCCTAAACAAGTTTCAGTAGAAGGTGGTTCAAGTTTTTAGCATCAACATCCAGCCAAGATGTTAAGTGAGATGTTTTGCCTTCGAGAATGGTCTACTCTGTTTCTTACAGAGGCCCGATTTATTTTATGTCAATGGTCAATCTGTAGGAAATTCCTGCAACCATTCTTGGTTCGGCATGGAAAGAGACTGTTCTAGTCTATGAGACAATGGAAAAAAACCCAAACCCAAACCCTAGGAATTCTGTTCACAGAGAAAACAAGACATCAGCTAGTTATATTGTCTTCTCAATAGCTTAGAGATTTATCTTGAAGTCATTACCTGAAATGAGTCAAGACTGAGTGGCCTAGATAATTGAGTGAGAGTTGTGTGACCCAGATTAGCATCCACCACACCTCCTGACTCTTGGCATAATTTGGCCCATATGGGAAACAATGATAATGTTTCTGGACCTCACAGGGAAGGGGAAGATGAGAAAAACTATAGGGAGAGTGGAAATAAAAAAAAATCTGAAAATAGCAAAAAATAGCATCAATATAAGATCCTTTTGATATACTAAGAATTTCAAAGGACAAAACAAAATTTGCTGCTCCCTTCTGGCCTGGCATAGCTTGTCCTGAAAAAAATAAGCCTCACTACCTTTCTAGGCACTGGTACACGGAACTGCTTTTGAGGCAAGCATAAGGGGTAATTTTTAAGAAAGCAGGTGTATAAATTTTACAGTCATCTTGCCACTAGTTGCTGTGCGGGTGATGATAGCATGAAGATGACTGACAAAGAAGCTGACAAGGGAAGAGTGCAAAGAAGTGAAATCTAAGAAGCTGGTCCCTGAGTTGGTGCTAAACTAGGAGGGTTAAATGGAGCAGACTTTTCTTGGACTTCCTGGGCAGATCATTTGCCCTAGGAATCAAACAGTGAGAAAAACAACCCAATAAAATAAGTTTGCTTTCTAAGTATTGTAAGAAAAAAAGCAGGAATGTTTTACTGAGTGATAAACTGAAATAATGTGTAGAAGATAAACTTGAAAGCAGACAATTGGTACTTGATTTTTCTTTGAATCAGATGTGCCAGCCAGAGACTGGAAATTGTCTCCAAAATCAGGGTGAACTTCTATGAACATTCAGTGCTTCTTGTGGACACATTCTTCCTCAGATTATGGCTGGAGTTACAGCCAGCACTCAACAGTGTCAGTGCAACACAGAAACTTGACAACAACACCTGAAGACTTAGATCAAGTGCTAAGAAAGCTTTGAGGGAATTCATGGCCTGAGAGTAATAGAAGAACCAAACAGTAAAGCAAAGGACAAGGCTTGTACTGGAGGAGACTTAAGCAAGGGGAAGTGAAATGTGCTTGATGCATATCAGGTTGATAAACAAGGATTTTGTTGAAACTGTTGAGCTAGAGTTGAAGGCCACACCAGGATGGAGGTGGGGCAGAGGAAGCCCAATTATTGAGATGGAGTCTCAATAAAAATAAAAGTCACTTGGAGGAAGAAGAGGAGGAGAGCCAGAAGGTAAGGCAGGGAATTGCTAAGGCTGGGTGGTATCAGCTGTGATGTACCCCACAGCAACATACTAGGAATAGGAATAGGAATAGGAATAGGAATAGGAATAGGAATAGGAATAGGAATAGGAAGAAAAGTCATAGAGAAGATATGAAACAAAATGACAAAAGGGAGGAGAAGGATACAACTATAGGGGGAGGAACCATCAGTTTTCAGCTTTTTTCTTCTACACAGTTCAGCTTCCCTCCTGTGTAGAAAAAATTATCACTGAAATTTATCCTCAGTGTTTCATGTCATTGTGGCTCAATTTGTGATATTTTTGCACAAACAGCCTTGGTAAATGCCCCCTTAATGCTGTTCTGTGCTGTGATTGCTGAGGTCCTTCACAACATGAAGTAGAGTGGTAGAAGCCAGATAACTGCTGTGCTAGCAGGGTGGAGTCACCAAGCAGTGTTGTTATTGCATGGCAACTCACAATGTGAAGCTGTTGAAAATTACTCATGTTTTAGTAGTATAACTATGCTACTTTTCGTGATACTAAATGCCCTCTGACATGCTAAATTTACTGGGGATGATAAACAAAAGCTTGTGGCCAGTTGTTGTTCTGGAAGAGAAAAGAATTTAAAAATGCAAATTCATAAATTTTATCATTATAATTGTGTAAATTGCATTCCTGATCCCATCAGATGTCTCCCTTCCTAGTGCCAGGCTCTCAGTTTCCACGTCTCCTGCCACAGAGCCCCATGACTCTCCCAGGCTCCACTTCCCTGCAGTCAGATGTAATTATCTCACAGTTCTGACTAAACTTCAGTTCTTCTGCCTCTACCAGCATAGTGGTGTCTAACAGCAAACAGCCCTGCTAAAGTAGAGTCTGATCTCAGAACAAAGGAAGGACAGTGGAAAAGGCCCCACAACAAAGGAGTTAAGTTTGTCTGTCTGCCTCTCCCACTAAGGCTGACTGGTGGCTGCTTCTCTGACTCCAGAACCTCTCCCCACCTTGTCCTGTGCCCAGTGGCAGCTCCTGACTGCTGATTGCATCCTCTTGGGAGCAACTTCTTTACTGTTTGCTGATCTCTAGATTTGCAAGTATTGCAACCAGCAAAGAAAAGCCTGGAGCTTTTCACTGAGCAGAATATAGGATGCTGAAATAGAGCAGCTTGTCAGCGCCTGCCGAGATACTGTTGTCTGTAAAGTTGCTGTACAGACTGACAAGTTTTCATCTTCCAATAGTCTCACTTTATTAGACCAATGCTGGCTAGTCAGGAAGCATTCTCCCCTCTAGAAGTCAAACAGATTAACTTACTTTTCAAGGGTACATTTAAACTGCTGAGAACATGATGCAGAGTTCCCCAAGCTAGCACTGAGCTCATCTGGTGAGTCCACATAGCACAGCAAAATACTGTGCAGATAGGCCAAGTGGGACTGCAAGGTGGAATAATCATGTTCAGCTGGCACAGCACTCAGGGCTACATTGTGTCTGGTTCAGTGCTGGCTTGCATGGAGCCTTTGCCCTGTGTTTCCCAGCTCTTCAAGCTGTGGGAATAAATTGTACTGCACCAGCATAAACACCTTTATGCACACCCTAAGTTGCTGATCAGAGTCTTAGATTTACATGGCAACTCCACTCCATCCTCTCTCTTACAATCACCAAGAAGTCATCATGCAGTATGATCTATTTGACCTCCATTTGGTTACACGCCTCATGTGAGACTCTTAAAATCTCTTAACCTCTACTTTTGTGCACTGATTTTTCTAAGCCTAACCTTGAGAAAGCCTTATAAGACTAGCCCTACAATGTTTGCATTTATCCTTCCTTCCTTCCTTCCTTCCTTCCTTCCTTCCTTCCTTCCTTCCTTCCTTCCTTCCTTCCTTCCTTCCTATCCCAAAACCTCTTTAAGACACAGTTACCAAATAAGAAATATTTTATTCAGATAAAATTAAAATCTGGTACTAGATATGAATGAGTAACAGCTTTGGCATCAACCTAGATTACTAACCCTAAATTCAAGAAACTATTCCTTCTAGCAGGTCCTAGCAGAGCAAGGAACAGGAAACATGAGAAAATTTGCCATCTTGCAAAGTTTTTGTAGCACTGACTGTGTTCTTGAAAAGCAGCCAGCTATCCATCCTATGCACTTGTAAATGTTCTGCAGCTACTCTCTTAATAACTCAAGGATGATGGATGAGTGTAAGGTTGGGCAGCTTTGTTTGATAGCCTAGGGGAGAGAGAGGGAGGGAAAGAAACAAGTATCAGCAAATAGATTGTGCAACAGACAAATAAAAAGAATTACACAATACTCTATATTTTAAATAAGCCTTCTGGAATGTTGTCATTTTCAGCAATTGATGTTGCTTGGAATAAATTATCAGCTAATGTTACCAATAATTTCATTTCAAGAGAGACAAATGGGTCCAAAGCATTGCCCCCAATAGTGCTTAAAAGAGTGTCAACAATGCAGAGCACTTATTTACAACATGTTACATCTCCTAAAAAGAGATACTCCCTTCATTTCAGCCTTTTATCACCTTAGGAGCTTCAGCAGCAATTTAGAAAAATGGGCTCAAATGTGTATAGAGGGGAGTCTTGAGGTCTTCCCACACCTCAAAAGCAGTCTAGAGTCACTTTTGTTAAAGCAATTTTTTAAAACCCCTAGGAGACACAGAGCAAAAAATTTTGTGCCCCAAATTTTCACAACAGGTAAGTAAGAAACACAGCCATTACTGTCAGTAGGCTTAAATTTGATAGAAATGGGGACTGCCCCTCTGCTGGTAAATGCTGACAATGCTAACATGGTGAAAGTCCATTTAAATCTGTTATGAATTCTTCTAGTAAATATTTATAAATTATTTTCTGCTGAAGAAGAAGACTTAAAAGTTCTTTCTTTTCCTTCAACTTTTGCAACTTCTGATCTGTCCTTCTTTCCACTCCCTCTCCTTGAACTGAAACATCTTTCTCATTTTATGATCACCAGAGCACAACATGCAAATAATGAAAACAACTCTAGTATTAATTGAAGTTATAGAAGCATGCATTTTGCAGTTAGGAATTTGTGGAAGAAGTATGGGAATTGTAATTATTTCAGATCTAGTACATATGTGCAAACCAGCAGAAGTTTGCTCAAAGAATACAGTCATGCATGGTAAAGCACAGTTTTGTCAAGCAAACCTCCAGTGGGAAGGTGAGCACCTACAAGTGGCTTTTGATTTTTGGGCTGGACTCAGTGTTTAACATAATTAATACACTTTTTTCAAAACCAGCAAACATTGCATTCATGTCTTGGTGAAGAAGCAGCACAATAGCACATGCAAAGGGTTCTAGAACACACACTTAATAAAATCAGCATCAATATGCCTCTTATCCTCAGCTGTGACTTCAGCAGTCTTTGTGTATATGAGAACAGATGTCTGAAGTTGACTTGCAATGGAAGAGAAGATTCTAATAAATGGAGGAAAACATTATTTGAAGGACTTGTAGCCACTATACAGCTAATGGTAATAGTAGAAGCACACTATTGGCTAAGTCAGTCTTTAATCTGGTAGCAGCTCTGAACTCCTGACTGACATTATTCACACAGAGCAGCTTCTGCAGGAAATGTTTGCCAGACTCTCTCCCTACAAGAAAACTCCACCTGACACAGGTGACTATGAATGAATCTGACCTGTCTCCACTCCCTGCCTAGGTCATCTATGGCATTTCAAGCATCATTGAGGCTCTTTACCTTTGAGACCCTTCATGGCCACGACAAAAGATTACAGTGAGTTACAGAGTGAGGACTACAATCAGCTTCAGTGCTCTCAGACACAGTCCCCTGAGGTACAGCAATCACTGTGGTAAGGAAAAGCTATTTAGGGCAGAAGTAGAACTGTTTTTTAGAGCTCTGAATCTGAAGAATGAACTTCCAATAAGCTGAAGACCACCACAAGCCACAGAACTTCCTGTTCCAACCGTATTTGACCTTGTCTTTCTAACAATAATAAAACGTGCTGGTATCGCACCAAGAGAGAATGCTACAGAAGACTCACCACCACTGCAAAGCACACTGCCAAGGCTCAGTGGAAGATCAGGCTATATGTGTGAACAGCAAATATCCTGGAGGGGCCAATAAGAATATACAAATAACCTTTAAATCTACAAACTTTGAAAGAGAAAAGTAAAGTGCTGTCCCGCCTAGAGAATTCCAGCTAGTATGCTATTTCTGCTGTTCACCATCTTCAGCTACCCATGAGGGAAATCAATGTTGTCTGAGGAAGGACTGAAGACATTTGTCCTACTTGAAGCACAGTCTTTATAACACTGACAGTAAAACGATTTATATTATAGTGCATCGGTCACACCTAAATGACAACTATTTTTACTCTTATTTTTTCCATCTATGCAGCTCAGGAGTAGAGGGCAAGACTCACATCTATTTTTTGGGATATGGAAACTAAAAGCATTAGACAAAATGTTGTCAGACATCTTAAGCAAGTGCCTTAATACATATCCATATGCCTTCTGCTAAAGACCCAATTAAAGGCTCTGTGAATTTGAGTCTAGAAGGCGGGGAATCCTCAGTCCAATAGCATATTTAATTAATTCCTCATTACAATAATATTGAGTATTATAGCACCAAGTAATCCAGTAATTACTGTTTTCCTTTTCAAATGTAGAGTTCATTGATGCAGTTGACAGCAAAACAACCCTGAGATTTCTCAAAAGCAAAATAACTTACATTTATGTCTTTATTTGTAAATGCATTTCTGAAAGACATCATGTGAATTGTATTTGTAAGATCCTTAAAGAGCTTTTGCTACCTCAGCATTAAATACAGAGAATCCTACTTGAGCAGTAATAATGTCATCTCTTTCCTTCTAAGGAAGCCTGTTTGACTTGACAAAACATGTATTGTCAAATGCATGGCAGGCACAGATGACTTGGGAGATAACATAGTACAAGCAGTCATAAGGTCTGAAACTCAAAGAACTACCAGAAATTCCCATACAACTTTTATACTTCTTGTGAATTTGTTCTTTCAATATATGAATATTTATAGAAATGCCAAAATCATGAGAATAACCTTACTTTTGCAAATTTTTTAGCTTGTATATCATTATCTTTCTACTCAGTTTTCTTTGACAACTGTAGCTAGTCTAAGATAGTTGTTGTGTATGACTATATAGTGACTTTTGCTGATCTTCTTGGAGACTTCTAACATATTCAAAAATAAATAATAATAATTAATATCTACCTGTCAGATATGGCTTCTTCAGTAAAGAACTAAAATCAAAATTATAACTTCTGAGGGAGCTCACCAAAACTAAAATAAATGCTAGAATTACACTCATCTGTAACCAGGTGAACTTACAGCACTTGTTGTAAAAGCATGAATGACATAATGTTCCCTGGGTAATTCTGTGATGGCCAACTTTTTATATGCAAAGATTGCAAAGAGCCTTGCAAACAATTAGGATTAATTCATAGCTCCCAGGAACACTGACTATACTCCATGGGGCAGGTCTGGCAAACCCCTCCATGTCAGTCCTGAAGGGACACCTGGCTGCAACTGAGGGTCGCACCACCTCCCTCAGTGCCTGGCTTACTGGAGGAAACCCACAAAACGGTCCACAAGGGAGATGCAGCAGGTCACTGTGGAGCACAGCCAGTCTGTAGTGAGCTACAAATGGCTACTCAGTAGTTAGTGCCACAGGAGCAGCATGAACTAAATCAGCAGTTCTCAGGACAATGGGTTTAGCGAGGAAAGTGCTGATGACAGAGACATAACAGAGCCATCCATCACAGTCCAAATAAAGAACTACATGGGGCTTTTCTTTAGGGTTTGAGGATCTTTTCAATATATCAGTATGCATACAGAAAGGATGGATTGTTTGGAAATGGTTTAATTTCTTTAAAGGGATGGAGATCCCAGAAGTTTTTATTCCTTCAGCTGATGCTGATAGACAATCCTTGATGCTCAATACCTTTCAAAATCAGGTCACAGACATGGGATAGATTAGGGCCTAATTTTCAGGTTTTTTTAAAAAGGATCTGGGTTACAGTCTTGAGAAGTAAAATACTTGTAAGAAGTTTGTATCGTCTTTCTGCTCTGTATAATAAAGTGGCATGTGGTATTTTCTGTGGGTGCACACATTCACTTTATAGCCAACATGTTCAGATCATATAATACTCAGCAATGTTGCTGCCCTCTTTGAATGAGTTTAGGCAATTATGCCCAAGTCCATGGATGTATTTAGGTGCCTGATGATCAATGCAGTTAGTAGGAGCTGGGTGTTTAATTATCTTCACATATCCAAGATAGAATGGTGGAAAAGAGTCTGTTGATACCACTTTCTACAGCTATCAAGGGCAATGCCAAAACTAGTGACTGCTGTGAACAGCAAGGCGGAGACCCTGTTCAGTAGTGCTGCAAGTCATAGTGTGTATGCAGCTAGGACAAAAGGGCACCCCTCACCTGCAGGGATCCCCTCCTAGAAGGCAACACAGCCACGGCTCTCAGTCTCCACAGGACATGCACAAAAGCAAACCTGCACCAGCAGGTACTCAGAGGAGCTCCACCACACCCAAACACTCCAGGGCAGCTGCACACACCGCCCAGATGTATCACAGAGCCCATTCTTCTCCATTTCCATGTGGGAGCAGGTCCTGCTTCTGCTTGAAGCTGCCCATGTTCTTGTATGGGCCTGTACTTCACCAATGTTCAGATACAAACCTGTGCATGAATTATTCAAAAGTATCTGTAAAATTAGTTTTGAAAACTTTAAAATACTGATCTGACAACAGGCTGGTTATATCTCCCATGGTTTCATTACCTTAAATGAACCTGAAGACTCAGGAAATGTTTTGCTTTAGTTTCTCATTGAACCAATGAAAAAGAAATGTATTCTTCCTGATGCTTCACCTGTGAGTGATCAGGTCTGCAGGCAGCACCTCTGCCATCTCCCTGAGCTACAGAAGGGCAGACAATGGCCAAGGGGGGCAACACTTGGGCACTGCCCCGATACAGTCAACAGAGCTGCCCTCTGGCATCAGTACTTGGATCAGCCTGGGTGCATTTCTCATCTGAGCCCCAGTTCTGCCACTGCCAATTTAACAAGAGTTTGTGATGGGGCATGTTCAGACTTCCAACACATTAGTAATAATGCTAATGATATTATATGTTTTGTCTGCATTACAGTCTGGTGCTTAGAAAATAAACATCTTGGCTTTGTCTCAATGTTTATCTTCAATAAATACCTCAGCTTTGTCTCAACAATTATCTCTCCACAGCAGACCATTATCCAGTAGCAACATATAATTCATTTAACAGTATTGTTTAAAATATATCCTCTTTGTGCTGCAGAGAAAGGAGTTGTATGTGGGAAATGTCAGGGGCCTCATGTATTCTTGGAATTAAAACAGAAATTAAGTCATTTGAGCTATTTTTTATCCTCTCAGCTTTTGTTTTTCTATTTCTTGTTGCACTATACAAGCTCTCTCTGGCTTGAGGAGATTGCAATTGGAGAAATCTGGAAGGCTTCCAGGGAAAGCATATTTTAGGACAGTCCTATGCCAGGGGCTATTGCAGGTGATAGTAACTGATAAAGGTCCAACATACCACCTGAATCTGCTTCAAACTGATGACAGAGCTTTAGGAACAGGTGGGCGTTGGGCTTCTTCACATCTTCTAAGGAAAAGGTATGAGAAGTTCCTGGTGATAATTGTTAAATATTAACATTGTGTTGACATGTCAATCTGATTGCATGAAAGTCATCAAGACACCTAGAAGTTAGCAGGGTATTTACAGGAAAAAAAATTTCTCAGTAATTTTGGGGGTGTAGGAGCATTGTGGGAGGCAGCCCTGCCATAACTACAGTGCTCAGTGCAAGCAGCCCAAGCAGCAGCATCTGGGAGAAAACAGCTCTCTATTACACATCAGTCTTTTTATTGTCTACATTCCGTACTAAGCCAAAAATGCTGTTAGCACTTATGCAGTAGGGTGGAAGATCTATTCTCCAGTGCATCACTGTAAGTGCAGAGAAACTCTCTTAAGGTTGCAGAAGTAAATGAGATCACAACCTGTGTTCATGGCCAGTTAAACTTTAACAAGGACCTGAAATAGTAGGACCACTCTGAGGTAAAAGGTTGAAGTGATGAAAATTGGCTGAAGAGGAATGGATGGTGCAAAACCTGAACAAGTAGAGCCTTAGCGTGGATGGAAACAATATTTAATGTCTGCAGTCAAAATCGCCACGGCTAGATCTTATAAAGGATACAGGTGTCTGTGGGGATGAAAGCATAAAGGGCTGTGCCTTGCAGGGGAGTCCAATATCTTCTGCACTAACCAGCAGTTCACTTTTATCAGCTTTGGGACTTAATTCTGGTGGCACAACCCACATGAGCAGATAGCATCCCCTGAAGCAAAAAGCTGTCTCCACCCTCATCCATCATGAGGCTGCAGCCAGAGTTGGGGAGATGGGGATGCAGGTTGCTCTCTAGTCTGCATTACAGCAGCATGAGGAAGTTTCACGTGGTAATTTAGAAAGGCTTCCTACAGGAACAGTTCTAGTGGTACTCCCCAGTTCTTCCAGAAAAAAATCAGATGGCAATGCCACCTGGGCTGACATTAGCCTACAAGCCTACTGGTGTAGCTAGTCATGCCTAGCAAATTTGGCACTTGCTCATTCATTAGGAGAGATGAGCTAGAGGTTCTCCTCCAGAGCTCTGTTATCTTCACTAGGCAGATAAAATTAAAGTAAGTCTAAGACTGTGATTCAGCCTTGTGCTTTGGGGGCACTGGTGGGACAAGGGGGTCTTTGTTTCTATTCCTCTTAAGTATTTTATCTGAAGTCTCTGGATATCTCAGTGAGCATGGACACACCCAAATTCACATGAAATGATAAGCAGTCAATAAAGAAAAAAATCAGGTCCCTGAGTAGCAGCAATGTGACATGCTTGGAAAACTGCACATAGGCAACAAAAATTTTATATGAACTTCAGTGCAGCCAAAAGTAAAGTCATTCATTAGAGGACAAATCTTTCAGGTCATTCTCACACATTAATGGAGCCCTTAAAAACAGTGAGTCTGCAGGGAGGCCAGGGCAGATTACCCAACAGGAGGAAATGTTTGCTTCAACAAAAGGAATTCTTGTGTGTATGAACCTGGGAACTCTGGATGCTATGGACAAAGTCTGTAACTGGTCTCAGTTTAAAAGTGTCCTGGCCTCACACATACAAGTCAAGTGGTTTCAGATGAGAGTTCACTGAATGACTAAGGACTGGAAAATGTGTCTTACAGCAAGAGTTTCCAAAAGTTGAAGCTCTTCAGTAGAGCAAAGGAAAAGGTTCGTGTAGGAGTAATTTAGGAGTACATGTATTTGATGCAAAATTTTGGAGTGGGCTCTCACACACATCTGTCTAGACAATCTGCCCTAGAAATAAGGCATGTGGTTTCAGCAGAGAGGGAAAATTAACTGCTGGAACAATTTAGACAGAGCAGAGGGTAGATTCTTTATCACTGTGTATAATTTAATTAAACTTGGCTGGTTTATGCAAAGAAAATCAATAGTTCAAGCAGGAACAAATGCTGGGAAACCCTTTGATCCATGTTATGCAGAAGGACATGCAAGTTGATTAATTCTGGATATCAGTCAATGAAAAGTGGGTCATGCTGCGCTCTGCTGCCTCTTCACTCTCCATCCCTCAGCACCAGGTCTTTGAGCAGTGGCAGCCAAGTGAAGCATCTCCAGCAATGCCTTCTTCCACCCTGAGACACAGAATCCAGGACCAGCAGGAGTGGGAGCACTAGGCAAGAAGATTCTAGTGCAGGAACAAAGCTTGGAAATTCAGGAATTAATACCATGTTTTTCTTGGGTTCCATAACTAATTGTTAAGCAAGAGAACAGTGCAGATGTGTGCTAGCAGGATCTAGAATAAATTAATTAGAAATTAAGAGTCTGGAAACTTCCTACTCTCAGGAGGCCAGAGAGAGTTCTTACAGAAGAGGGTATCACTCTCTGTCCATCCAGAAGAACTGGCAACACACATTGTCTGCCTTACTCTCTTACACACACAAGAAAAAAAAAAAAAAAAGAAACACTGACTTTTTAAAAATACCTCATGATATTAAAATCATTCCCATGATTAGGACAGTGCACAGTTTTCTTCATTTCTGGGGTTTAGAGTCCTGTGGGAGATCCAAACCCTACAAGGCAGGTGGTGATCCCCTCTGACCAACCTTGAGAATGTTGTCTCATGCCTTTGTGAATGCATCTACCGGGGATGTTGCAGTGACCTCTCTCGGTAAACTCTGTGTGTGTCTGCCTGTGTGTGTGGTTCTTCTCAAGCTACTCTTTGCATATCTTCCAGGAGATGAAAAACGAGCTCAAAACCAGTGCAAATTGCCTAGAAGGTGATCAGAATATTACCTATTCCTTACAAATAATAATTTAAAAAAACTTCTGCCCGTTTTCATAGCATTAACACAGCACTAGCATAATGGTTCAGCCAACAAAATTCATCAAAGCGCCAGTTCAGATTAAACAAAACATTTGATCCCTGAGTACTCAAGTCTCCTCTTTTTTTAAAGAAGGCACTTCATTAGAGTAATCTTCAGTGCATTAGTCTCCTTTGACAATGATATTACAAATCCCAGCACAAAATTAAGATACAACCGTACACAAGCTGTGAAAGCTCATGCCTGCATTTGCTCACTTCTCTGACCTCTTTGTTGTTATTCTGGACACAAGATGTATTTCAGTCATTTGAATTTGCATTCCAGGCTTTATCAAACTATCCTTCTCACCATCCCCACCCTGACCTGGAGGAAATACTGTCTATAGGACATTCTGCAAGTCACCAGTAGTGTTGCAACATGCTGCTCCACCTTTATGTTGCTGGACAGGTAGATAAAGAACCCAGCCCATGCTCCCATCTGGATAAAGAGAAGCTTTAGAAAGGACAAGGAAGCACTGGTACATGTTGCCTGCAGCACTGGTGGAGTCTTTAAGAACTGGTTTGACGGGCATCTGTCAGGATGCAGGCTCAGTTCATTCTGCCTTCCAACACTATTTTTCTGAATCTAGGATGAAATTCTGCTTGTGACGACCTGTCAAGAATATCTGCCTGGTTCCTGCGACCTGGAAAACCGAAGAGACACACTTTGGCAACAGGCATTGAGGAAGGGGATTGCAAGTCATTTTAATCATCTTAGAAGAACATCTCGCCCTTATCTACTACTGTCCAGATAGCACAGTCATTAGTATTGACCAACATTTGAATCTTCAAACCCCCAAATGAGCAACAGCTTCCAGACTTTTATGACTTGCATTATTTTTAGCCGCTTACACAGTCCTCATGATTGATCTGCCTGGAGTGGCTCTGCTGCAAGCCCCGAGGGAGGGAAGAGGAAGGGGTTCCTGGAGACACACATTTCCATGGGTGATAAGCTCACATCTGTTTTGAACCGTAAAATGGCAGCTCGTTGTGAAATCCTGTCGGGGCAGACCTTTTAAATGCCAAACAAGCGCAGCATCAGCAGCACATAAAGAAATATTTGAAAGGCCCTGGCGGGAAGCCAAGACAACGTGGCTAATGTTTCACCTAACCTCACCCCCTCGCTGGCTGGCTGTGCCCCGGCAGCCCTGCCCGTGTGACGTGAGCCTCCCAGCTCCGGCAGGCAGCTGCTCCTTGACTGGCTGCACTGTCTGCCCTGCTGGCAGCGGGACAAGGGAAACAAAGAGGCTAAAACATAAAGCAGCAGCGCTCAGGAGCGGCGCGGCCCGGAGGACAGCGCGCCCTCCCTCACGGCGGGGTCGGAGCGCGGCCTCCCCCGGGGCTCAGCCTCGGAGCCGCCCGCGCCCTCCGGGCGGGGCTCCGCGCCGGGCACACACAAAATGTGGCTCTTTCACGTCAGCCGGGCCTCACTGGGGAAGCGGTGTGGAAGAAGCTTGTCAGGCTCTGCCTTTCCTTTGGAAAAATCCACTTTCACTCCCCAGCCTCCAGTCGGCTGTCCTTTACATGCACTTAGTAATTTGCCTCCTCTTTCACATCTCTAAATACATTCCCTTTAGCACAGAATAGTTTACTTTTCAATAATGTGTATTAAACGTAATTATCCAGAGGCCTGTCCCAGCAGTCCAGCTCTGGAATTCTTGTTTTCTCTGAGTTATTCCTGTGTCCTTACTTTGTAAAACTCGTACCCATCCCAGATCCCCACCTGCAGAATGCCTGCTGTAAGTCTATTGCTATCACTGGCTGCCAGATCAAGTTGAAAATGGAGCTGACAAGCATGATATGCCAAGAGAAACATTCTGTATGCTGGAATTTGGACTTACTGGACGTGAAGTGTTAATTATTGATTGATCATATTCTCCTCAGTTCAAGTGACATTTTTAGAATTGTCCTTTTACCTGCCTTAAAGTATGAATGTGGCTAATGTGATAATAGAGGCACAAAGCTTTTCAGATGGTTTAGAGAAAACCCTCTTTGTGTAGCATCAAGTGAAAAAGTATTTCAGATCCTAAATAAAAAGAAGCAAGACATATTTTTTTACTAGGTGCTGACCAAAAGCTTGAGTTTTAAGCCAAAAATCACCAGCAATATGGTCTCATGACATAAGCAGGAACAGAATACAGATCAGAGACTGGTAGGAGACTAAAACCAAATGTGATTCTCCTTGCAAAGGACGTATAAACTGACAGAAAGAAAAATATCTGAAAATTATTATAGAGTTTGGCCAAAACCAGATACAGAATTAAAATCAAAAATTTAATTTTTGATGGTTTGGATTTGTTTGCTTATTTGCTTATTAGATTTCCTTTGATCCAGCTGTTTTTCATTTTGGTTAGTTTCATTTTGAGGCAAAAGTGATGAAACCCTACAAGAAGGGAAGTTCTTGTGGTTTTTCAGGGGCATCCAGAAGCAGAGTAATGGAAAACCAACAATAGACAGGAAAGACTGGAAAGTGTGAGACTTTTCCCAAACTCTGCCTAGTTTTGTAGACTGAATGTATATCATGATATACAGAGTTTTCTTTGGGTTGTAGAGGCTGCATACAGACCTTATGTCGGCACAGGGAGATGTTGTGATAAACTTCGAGAGTGCCAAAGCTGGATTGCCTTTGGAGGCACAGTGACTCATCCCTTTCCAACCTCCCTCCTTGTGCTCCCTCCAAAGTCTCCAGTCTTTGTGCTCCATTAGCCATAGGACTTTCCTTGTATTCAACCAGAAGGGCTGGAGACAAGTGTCTGTGCTCTCTTCCCTGCTTGAGCACCCATATCATGTCGGGAACTGCCTGGCTTTAATATAGGTCAGAGGTTGCATTAGCATTGTGTAAGTTTGGCCCAATCTCCCAAACACTGTAGAACTACCATTTTTTGAAATTCCTCTTCTCAATAAAAATCATGAGTGCCAGAGAAAGTGCATTGCTTTAGATAGTGTTTTACTTAAGCTGTTTCTCTTTGTGTTGCCACAGGTACTTCCTGTAGCAAAAATATGCATATATGAGTCTATCAGTCTATCTAGTGAAAATATGTTAAATTTGTTTTACAGGCTAATCAACACAGACTTTTGAACACTGTCTAAAGTTCTCTCATCCAACCACTCTGCAAAAAGAAAACAGAGTGGACTCTGAGGCTTGGACTGGCTATGCCTGCTCAGGATCACTCCGTGCACCAGTCATCAGCATCAGAAGAGGAATAAAAATGGTCAGGAGCTCACCCCTGTCCCATCTGCAGGCAGGTACAGAACAAGCAGGACATGAGGAAAAGGCAGTGTGTAGAGACTGGCTTATACCCTAAGAATAAAATTCTACGTTTTTTCCCATGCAAATTGTGGAAGTATTTTGAGTAGTGTATAAAAATTATTTCTCCTCTGCCCCCACCCACCCAAGTGCAGCTGAACCCTCAGTTTCATTGACCATGCATATTCCTTCTGCCTGTGATGCAGCAATACCTGCCACTACTCAGGTATGGCTCTGCTTTGTGATCCATAATGCATACGTAGAGATGCAGGAAAAGCTCTTGCCTTTGCTTCACAGAGAGAGGACTGATTTGCCTGATGTCGTAAATTTCAGACAGAACTCAGCCTATAAAGCGATGACTAAAAGTTTAACCATATTTCTTCTATCATTAATATTCATCAAGTGGCTACTGACCAGATCTTGAGCTGGATAAAGTCACCTTACCTTTAAATCTTTTAGGAGATCTTAGCCACTTCCTCTGTCTCTGGGCTTAAGCCTGTAAGTGTCAACTGGATTAGTTTCTGGAGTTGTGCAGAATATTGAATGCCCTGCAGTCTTGCTTGCTTCCCCACCCAGCAGTAGAGGATATGGGGGTATGTGTGCAACACAGGAAGGATGTGCATGGGATGTGTGCTGGCTGGGGTGCACACAGGGGCCCGAGGAGTGCCTTGGGGGCCTCAGCACATTCCTAGGGACCTCTCTTGTCCCACCACCTACACAACTGTACTAAATACAGCGGGGCATGTTTCTGGGTCACACCGAAACTCCCTGGAACTCTCTTTCCAGCCGTCATATTCAAGAAAGCCTCTTTCTTATATCTCCTTACAGAAACAAAACAATAGCATGGGATAAATCCTACTTTCCTTTATACTCAAATCTGAGATGACGCTGGTAGTTTCAGGAGAGGAGCTTACATTTCTGCATCTTTCCACTTCCAGAAGAAAACTAATTTCTCTACTTAAGTAGGGAGCAGATAATCCCAGATGTGTCTGGAGCTATGTGATTAATCAGTAGCTAATGTGCAATAACCATGAGAGGAAAATCTGGGGAGGGGCTAAAAAGTAAAAAAAATCAATTGGGAAGGGGGATAGGAGAGTGAGTGGGCATAAATTATGAGATTTTATTTCATTCCATCAATAGTTTGAAAAATAAATGTAACTAAATGCAACCTTCAATGACTTCCTTTTAAAAGGCCCAAAATATATAATTTTGAAAGGAGTTAATTTAACAATTTAAAAAATATTTAAGGCTGTTCACTGAATTCAGTAAAACATTCTCAATATTTTCAGTAAAGTCAGGACTGCATTTGGGTCTTACTACATAAATCTGAAAAGAAACCACATTGAGCTGAACAAAGAAATACATTTTGGTGTGGGATTAAAAAGCAGATGTGTTTTATTCCAGATGTGGATATGATCAGGTTTTATACTCCTTTATTGTTCTTACATCAAAGAACTAAATGATTTAATTTTATTATGTTTTAGTAGACCTTTAATGTCCTACTTTACTTTTCACTTTACAAATTGAACCCCCAATCACCTGTGAGTTATTCCAGAATACTTCTCGAAGTTGTGACAATGAAATGACTTGGAATTTTTTAATCAATGCAATTGAATATATTTTGCCCTTTAATCAGTCATTTGTTTCCTAGACTACTTGCTCAACTTAAGTATTCAGCAAACATTTTTAAGAGAAAGAGTTGTTTCTTAAAGTTTCAATACCCTGTTCCATCTGATATGGATGGAAAAACTCAAGAACATGATTTCTGAGACCACCCAAAAAGTCATGGAGAAAAAGAAAAGGATGACTAGACTTGTGAACCTTCTTGTTGTTTTTGTATTGTGAGCTTTATTTGTACAGCTCAGAATCCAGCCATCTGAGGAGTTTACTGTGCTCTCATGAAGAAAATATTTGTCCTACAGAGCAGAATGTTTCCTGCTTCCTAAGCAAAGTTTAAGGCTATGTTTCTTCCTCTGTGGATTTAATAGTCTGTCAGAAGTGTAAAGATGCAACTTTTAAAAAAAATTATGCCTTTAGTTGACCCTGAGATTATCTCAATCTGTTAGAGCAGGGCACTCATAACACCAAGGTTGTGGGCCTAATCGCAGTATGAGCCATCCACTTAAGAGTTGGACCTGATGATTCTTATGGGTCCCTTTCAACTCAGAATATTTTATGATCTTAGTCCATTTTTTAGCTTTTGATAGATGTTTATTTCAACTATCTTTTGTTCCAAGTCAATGTACTAAAAGTTTTTTCTGCACAGGCTACAAATGAACAGCCGGTTAAAAGATGTATTTAATTACCTTCAGTAGAATTGTCATCTTTCCTATCATCTGGTACCAAGTGACACTGGACATTTTACTCTACTGAAGAATTTCCTGTCTTTATCAAGCCAGACTCCAGGCACGCTTTTCAGCAGAGAACTAAAAAGGGAGGATCCAAGCAAAGGAACCACAATTTATCAGTGTAAAACCTACAATAAATTAAAACAGTTTTTTCTGAGTCATTTTAGCTATCAGAGGAGCTTCCACACCATTTTGTTGTTCTAAGATACGTTCCCAATTAATCATTGCAGGCACATGCACATGCCTCTGCACTTGATCAAATGAACAGTTCTTGACAGATAAATCCTCATGCACTCTTTGCTCCCCAAACTTACAAGCGTTTCACAGGATGTTTAGAGAGGAGGAAGGAGTGCAGGACACCAGAGTAACAGTGCTTATGACAGTCTGGGGGGCTACATGACTGTTTTTGAAAAGGGGATATTTCTCATTATTCTATCCACTGCTTCGCACTACAGTTGTGACAGAAAAGGAGAAAGCCCAGGCAAAGAGAAGGAAACAAGACAGAGGCAACTGCAATTACAGGTAGTCAAAAACCCCAGGTGATAGCTGCATTCCATTCTCCTCCAGGGAAAGGAGGCAGCATGAAGAGTGACCCTGCACTTTTGGAGACTTTGACCTTTCTGTAACTTTACAGGTGTTAGAGGAAGTCTGGATGAGTAGAAGCCCTTCCAGTGTCAGTCTCAGTCAGCTGTTACGTTGTTTGGCCAATGGCAATTTCATTTAGAAGATGAAGATATACACTGAAAATAGATATGAATAGGACAAGAGCTGTATGTTACACCAATTTTGGATTATATTATTTGGCAATGAATCCACGGGAAATTCTTTGAGGCCTTGTACCACAAAGTAAACAGCTCTGCTCTTTAGTTGGGAAGTGCCTCTTCACCAGTGCAGAATCAAACACTGGATGTCTGAGCAGTCATCTCCTCCAAAACAGCTCCTTTTCCTGCAATGTGCAGACTGAAATTGAGCCCTATGTGTGCCTGCAGTTCTCCCTTACATATGCAGTTGCACTGCGAAATGCATTCAGATCCACAGCTGCTTCTCATAAGGATAAGCTTCTTCTCAAGGGCCATGAACTCTATGTGTGCTGAAATGCTTCTGTGGTCTGATCTGGATTGTTTAGCATATGAAAGATCAGCTGTACTACAACCCAGTGGTATTACTGGTATGGTGAGCTGCTACACCTTTGCTATTGATTTTGTCTTATTCCATATCTGGAGGTACAAAATTAATCTGTTATGCACTGTATGTGCCCTGATGACTGCAGTGCTGGCTGGTATCTTGAGTGGGGACCTGGAGGCCAGGGAGAACAGGTACATGAGAAACATCCTGAACAATACAGATGTGGGAAGTGTAACCAGTAGTTCCAGAATAAGAATAAAATCACGTTTAATTTTGTTTCTACACATAGCAGTGTGCAGGGACAGTGTGCTCCCTTTTTGTGACATACATATCACCTGTAGGAATGAGCTACAAGGGAGGGGGAGCACGGGTCAAGCAAGAGACAGGAGCATTGCCAGAATTGCAGTTCTGGTCCCTGTCATGTAGGATGTCTCCACCTGGTCTCAGTGCAAGAGTGCATCTCTCTCCTTCTACCATCATAGGTACCCTTAGAGCAACTAGGTTATAAGAGGCACCTCCCCAAATTTCTGGAATTTAAGCAAGACCGAGAATCAGCTTGAGTATTAAATTTCTAAAGCTCATCAGAAGCCCATCAGTTCACACGACTTTTAACATAAACATCCCTTGGTAGAATTGAATCAAGCAAAGATATAGTTTTCTCTCATTTGTGACTTCTAAAAAATCATGTAAGTTTGAAAAAGCTACTTTAAATTCTGGCAAATTAATTAACACAACCACAGAAAGTCAGTCGGGAGGCTTTGTTATGACAAAATGATTTTGGCTAATGAAAACATTTCATCTAGATTCCGACTCTGTCAAATGTGTTTTAGATACTATTAAAGGAAATCCTGAAGTAAAATAATGGTGAATCAAAGGTACTGAAAAGAAATCAAAGTGACAATTTAGTTTTTAACAAAGTACTTTATTAAACATTTCTATATTACACAAACATTCTACAGAATGTCCATGGGTTTGTGAACTGATTCATGGTTGTCACAGCAGCTCTCTCCATTTAAACGGAGTTTTTTTTATCATTTTCATTCAGTCAGTCACTGAGAGCTGAAACTACACAGAATGAACCAGGGAAGTCTGAGAACGTAATTACTGAAAGATTGAAAAAATAGTTTTGGATGACCTTGTGTTTTCTCTTTTTCTTCTACTTTGCTCCACAGGAAAAGGCTTTTGTGAGAGCAACTCTCAGCTGTTCTGGTTCAGGGGAGTTGGTGATTATTTTTGGTTTCAGTTTGCTGCGCATTAGGACTCTTGTCTTATTATTCTATTCTGAAATGAACTGAACAAGTCAAAGTGATTCTCATAACACTGAATTTGGGACTGAAATTATGTGACTTGTAATAATGTCAGCCTTTTCTTAAAGTGAAGCTGTCTTTCACAACCACAATGGAAACAGGCAGTATCTCCAAAGGTTGAATCAATGAATCTCTATGGGGATGATTCTGATTTCACAGATAACAATGGAAATCAGAGGCAGAAAAAACATTGGAGACATTAATATGACTGTAAGTAAAAGCAAGACTAACTTTTACATTTTCAGATAAACAAATATGCACATTAAGAATTGTCTTCAGTTAGGAGTATTATACTGGCAGTAGTCATCTTACTTTAAATGTAGCAAGACTGATTACAGAAAAAGATCAGGAGCTGGAATTTTAGAGTTATTTTTGTGTTTTATGCACAATTCCTTTCAAGCAGTTGCTGTTTGGTATCTATTTGCTTTGTTAAAAGCGAACAGAGAAAAATAATCAAATATCTATTAATGACTCAGAAGTTGAATAAAAATTTGCTAAAGTAAAACAGGAGGGGGGGAAAGGCATATTAATATGTGTACACAGCATCAAGATGGAAAGAGTCATTCTAAAATATTACATTGCCCTCATAAAGAATCTCTGAACAGGCACACTTTACTCTTCATCTGGAGGGAAACAAACCTGAACAGAGAAATTACAACTAAAAGTGTACCATTTAAAATATATCAGGTGCATGCTTTTACACAAAGTGTGCAAAAATACTCTATCTGCTGGGCTTGATGCCATTATTTATTGTCTTCTAGGAATCAGTCCTTTCACTAAATCAGGATGACAGTGGGTTTTGTACACCTTCATCAAATAAATTTAACAGAAATCATCACACTGGAAGAAAGTCAACATCATTTGAGTTAAGGGACAGGTTAGCAAAAAGTAGAAGAAATCATCCCCACACCACCATTCCAATTTTTTATCGTTTCCAGCAATGTTTCCCCAGATCAATATTATTAGCACATATTAATGAAGTGATTTTTAAACAGTTTTATATCATATTACTTTTTTTCAGAAATTGCTTAATATGACCTTGGCTTAGCTTGATTAGGTTTTTTTCAGTTTCTGTGGGATTTGGGGGCGGGGGGGATTTTTTTTTGTTTGTTTGTTTTGGTTGGGGTGTTTTGTTGGTTTTTTGCCTTTTGCTTTGGTTTTGTTTGTTTGGTTGGTTTTTTGGAAAGTGAGCATTTTGTAGTGAAAAGAATAAATCAGATCTTGATTTTCTGTTGTCCCACTCCACTTGATTCCCTACTGTATTCTGTGTAACTGGAAATTTATGCCACTGAGTAGTTTGCATTTAGAAGTGGTAGGTAGGTTTTGAGCATACAGCTATGAAAAATGAGCCCAGGAGAGTGTGGTTATTACATTGAGAAGATGATTTGAAAATGTTTTAGAAAATCTGCTATACCAAGAACAATTACTGCTTTCTCACAGTTCCCTCACATTACTGCATCTGAAAAGTAGATACAATGAATGTAGAAAAATTACTTAAATCAGTGACCAGAAGTACATGTGGCTCTCACGGACCTGGTACAGGTGTAGATGGGTCAGAATGCCACTTGGTAACAGTCATGGAGGAAAGCTTTTGGCAATGTTCCATCATGGCATAGTGACTCTGTAAGGTGTCAGAGTTGCTGCTTGTAATGTTTTCACCAATATCCCTCACTGCTTTTGTCCTTGCTGTTGCTTACATATGTGTCAGCTGGATAGGAAAAGCAAACCTTCAATTTACATACTAAAAACATATTCCTCATTTTTCATTATTCTGTTATTGGACTTGGAGAGTTATTGTGAATGTGATTCTTGTCTGAAAATTTCTTTCTCAGTAGAAAGCACAGCAACTTACCAAGGATCAAGTATCTTAGCCCTTAGATAAACAAACATCCTTCTGATAAAGAAGCAGCATTGTGAGGCCCACTGGTTATGTCTCTCTCTCTCTCTCTTCTCACATCAAAAATTACAAATGGGAGTACTGGGCCAGAAATAAAGATTTTACAAAAGTCCTACTTCAACAAGCTCTAGCTATGACAACATACATATAGGGAAAAGAGAAAGATAATGGTTTCCTCAAACATTATTTGGCTCTTAGAGGGGTGGAAAAAGAGATAAAAAACATTTTACCAGCATCAGGGAGGGAGAGGCACGAAGCACACAATTCCAGGTATTCAGTGCTTGTAGGGAGGAATAGATGAGACCCCTTCCTGCCAGCCTGGGAGAGCAGGGGTGTGTTTCTGCCAGTGCTTATGCTTGGTATAAACATTTGGGAGGTAGAGCTGGGACAGTTTATCTGGACACCAAGGTGACAATTACAGGATGAAGAAAAATAGCATAACTGGAAGTAAATGAATGCCTGTAATGCAGGGTGGTTTTAAAAGAGCCAGATTATTGGGAGGTAGGAGCATGTTAGCAAAGGAAACCAGAAAAGCATTGGAGATGGTAAGAGAGAAGAGCAGCCCTGGGAAATATATCTTGGAAGCTGGAATCTGGATTTTATTACTTTTTAGAAAAACAGAGTGAATAGGTGAAATAATGGAAATGGGAGTATGGAAAGAGTCTGTCAATCACATTCCATTTCAAAGCCTGGTTAAATAGGCATTTACTTATACCAAATAGTGGTAGATGGCTGCAGCCAACATTCAGATAACCCCCAAAGCATTTTCTATCTGTAGAAGTGTACAGTGAAGTCTGTTTAATATGGCCTTCATTTCATAATGAGCAGATGAATTTAATAGACTGCAGCCTTTTGTCAAAGGACAAAGACAGGGAGCTGTGTAAAGCTGAATATGAAATACTCAGGAGTCTGCTTCTGGCTGGTACTTAAGGGTCTGTTTTATAGTCAATGGACTTTGGAGGAAGAAAAAAAAAAGCAGAAAAGAGCAGAAGGTACTTTTCCCATATAGTCTATTACTTCCTGCAATTCCTGAGAACTCTTCCCTTGTGCATAAAGGTCACCTTTCATTTATGTATATATCTGTTTGGTTTGCTGAAAAGGGCATCCTGAAAACATATTAAAAACATGAAAGGAAATGTAAAATTAGGGGTAAAAGGGTGTGTCTCATGGCATCTATAAATAATGACTATTAAAGAGAGTTGGCCATTGGAACTGCTTCATAGAGAAATATCCTCATGGCACTACAGATCACAGATTACACACAAGGACTTTAAAACCACAGGCCAACACTGCTCACTGCTGTTTGAATGGCCAAAGAAAAGAAAAAGAAAGTGAGGATATGAAGAGAGATTTGAAATTTTGCAGAATAATGTAACAGAGAAAAACCAAAAGGAGAACCAACAGCCTAGAAAACAAAGGAATCAAGAGACTAATTTAAAATACTGGATGCATTCAGGAGCAAGTGTTATAGTATGTTTGTTCATGTCCCCATTCTTTGCTGTGTATAACTGCTTCCATCTTAGGCAGACCCAAGATCCCAAATGACCCCAGCAGGACCCAGCAGATGACTGGGTGGGATGATAACCTGTAACCATGTATGAGATGCAAGCAAACAGGGAGCAAGGGTGTGAGATGGGATCAAAATATTCTCACCTCAAACTCAGCACAAGGGATTTGATGGGTCTGCTTGGAATGTACAGCAGAGAGACACCTGCACTGGCAAGCAATGGGTACCCCACCTCTAACAGCAGCAGCCAGCTGCAGAACCACTGCCTGCCCTTGGGGGGCCATGGGCAGCACTATTTTTCTTTTGATTGGAAATGAATGATGGTGTTTTCACTTTGATGATGCCTCTTTAGAAAATTTTCCCCCATCCTTGCTCTGTGAGGGAAGTACGTGATTGAAAGCAGTGGTTAATGGAATTCATAAGCCCTTTGTGAAAAACATGATTCACTTTTATGTAAAATTTATAAGTTTAATCAAAATAAAATAAAATAGACAATTAGGAGACAGAAAAACAAAGCTTTTTTGGCTGAGGTGCTGATACCAGCAAGATCAGCACACCATCTCTTTTCAGATCCTTTGTTTTAAGGACTTCTGTATTACATATTTAAATAAGCTAATGCATGATTCAAATATTCATTTTGGTTTCAAGACCCCGCCTAAGTACACAGTTTATCTGTGGGACTCTACATAGTCTGAACGGACGTTGTAAATCTGTCCTCTGAAGATTCAAACCCTCAAAGGCTCAATTGTTCTTTATCAGAAATCTTTAGTTCAGGAATTCCAAATGTCACTTCTGTATTTTATCTAGTTGAGGAGTTACAAAAAAAAAAAAGAATAACCCCCTTCTCTACTTCGTTATAATCTAAGAATATTCATTTATCGCATTTTTCAAATTCTATTAATAAAAGAACACACAATACAACCTTCCCATATTATACATAAAGCAATCATCTTACTATATGCGAAAAGCCAACTCCAAAACATGCATTTATAACACCTTCCACAGACAGGAGCAAAGAATTTTATTTTCAACCACTCCTTGCAATGGCTTAAAACGAAACCTTCATCAGCTCATTCCCATCAGTGTTGCTAAATGCTCCCATGACTTGTGAATAAAATTGTGTTTTAAGTTGATCAGCATTGTACAGCTGCCACTGGAGCTACAGAACCCTGGTCCTGGCTGTCTTCTCATGCACAGTATACCCATAGGTGTGAGGGTTCTCTCCTTACCTTAAGGTGTACACAAAACTAAAGTGTTCTTCAAGTCCTCTTCAGCTTGCAATCACTATCCAGAAGACCTTGAACACTCAGAAATATTTTACACAGTAATTAGCATCTTGGTGACCATCAGGAACTGGAGCAGGGTTGGGGCGATGCCAGTGAGGGGCCTGGCAGAGCAGGAAGAGCTGTGAAGGAGAGCAGATACTGCAGTTGGTCAGAACCATGCAGAGCAGGACTCCTGAGGATGGAGAGAGGGACAAAGCATGAGTGGGTGGTGGGTGAGCAGCTCTCCCAGCACCCGCAACAGCAAAGCCACTCAGGAGGCTGTGGCAGTGTGGATGTGCAAAGGTGAGACTGCCCAAGTAAAGCAAGTTAGGAAAATAGCCTAAACCAGCAAGACCTTTAAAATCAAAATTAATACCAAGGCTATATATTTTAGCAAGTCCTGTGAGCATAAGATTTCTTCAGTTGCAGGGGTAGGAAGTGAACGTGGGAAAGAGTTCAGCTATTCCTATAGTCAAAGGTGCTAAGACCAGGCAGCTGAAAGGGATCTGCACAGCAGAAGGATATAGGGGTGTGTCAGCAACGGGAGCAGAAGGACAATGCAGAGCTCCAACTCCCTTCCGCCCCTGCCCCCTCTGCCAGACATCCGGATTCCAGGCGCAAAAGGGCAAAGCCTTTTTTTTTTCCCCTTGAATAGCTTTTTGGGACTCCGGGAGGCTGCCCTGGGGGCTGCCAAAGCCCTGCTGCCGCCCAAACAAGCTGCTAGCTCTAGGTTCAATTAATTATGCACTTGGTGGTAACTGTAGCAGAACTGGAACCAGACGCGGTAGTAGAATATCCTGAGCCTGTTTCCATTTCCCCCACCTCATATTTCCCTAGAACAGCTGATTTGTCTCTTGCAGGTAAAGAGCCATGGCTCTGCTGTCAGGGGGATGTATTTCTAGTGTAATGATGCATGACAAACATGCAATGATGCATGAAATCTGTCCTAGCTGCATTTTTAACTCCTCTTGCTTTTTCTTAATGCATTTTCAAGTAAAGGTCTGTTTAGAAAAAAAAACCAACAACAACAACAAACCCCAACCAACCAAAAAAACCCAACAAAAAACCCCAACTTCTCCCCTGCCTCTCCCCTCTGGAATTTAAACAAACAAACAAAATATCCCTGTCACTCAGGGTTTCCTGCTCAGAATATTCCCCAAACAAGCAAACATGCAGCACTTCTCTATATGCTTGAATTTCCACCTTCCTGGAGATAGGACAACTGCATGGTTACCCTTAGGGTGGTCGCTGGCGGTCGGCGGCACATGGTAGGCAAAATCTTTGCCTAGAAACCATAGTGGTGTTATATTATTTAATATTATTAACATATTATAATAGTAATTATTGCTATTCAAAATCTTGTGGAGAACATCAGATCCTGACCTGGTAGCAAGGGAATAAAACCATGAAGCAGTACCATGCAATTTTTTTTCTTTACTTGATAAAGCATTTGGATAATAAGAACTATGTATGCCTTTCTGTTTGCTGCATTTTAAATAACCATTCAGCACTGCTTTTATTTTTTCAGTTTATTTGAATAAGTTTTATGAGTTGATGTTGCGATGTGAATTTTTTATTTCTGTATCACAACAATATGTCATTGTCTTCTGAGTGGAGAATTCCATAAGGAAAACATCTTTTGAAAGTGGGTTGTGGCTGGCTAGTTGACAGGTACTTGGTAGACAGGTACTTAGACTGCCATAGTACAGGGTTTCTCCTGGGCTTTCTGTAAAGTCACCATACCCAGTCCATGATCAGTCCACCTTCCTGGCTGCAGAGCTCTGGCTGGAGGAAGCTGCAGCATCCTCAGGAGGTGAGTGTATGCCTGTGGACACCTTGGCAAAGGGGGCACCTTGCAGAGATGCCAAGGAGCCCACTTAGTCCCCTGCTGTGAGAAAAAAACTATTTTCACACAGTTTTCCAACATGGTAAAAAAAAAAAGGTCACATTTTTGATTAACCATGACTTCACAGTTAATAGCAACAGAGAACTCTAGGATAACTGGAGAAGGTATAGGAGGAAAGCTAGAGAATAATGAATTTTAAAACCTTTTTAAAAAAACTCCCATGAGCTGGGACTAGATGGCAAGTCCCAAATTCCTCTTAAGTTATTAAGTGTTGGGTGCAAGGAGAGTTAAGAAGCTTGTCTGTCCTGCTGCAAGGAAGGATTTGCTTAAGAGAAATCTATTATTTTTCATTCCCATTTGTACTGGGCTGTGGCCTGAATCCAAGTCAGGGACCAGTTCTCAGAAGGGAATTAGAAGGCAGAGCCAATAACTAAGTGCCACATTAATTCTGCCAGCTCTGTAAGCAGAAATTTCACCCAGTTATAGCTGGCTGAAAGCTGCCAGCACACCAGGAGGACCTTGCAGCTCCAAATGGAGATACCAGGCTCATGGGAACCAAATACAATAAAACAGGGTCTGTTATTAAACAAGACTTAAAATTAGACTGAGCTCAATCAGACAGTGGGGACCACAGCTGCAGTGAGAGGACAGTGGTCAAGACAGCTCTGTTGCCTCTGAAAGGATTTCTGTTTGACCGTGCCATTTTCACAGAATGCTTGAAGACCAGTAAGACTAACAAATCCAGTAGAGGTAAAGAGAAAAAGAAGTCTCCCCAGTTCAGAATCAGGACAGTCCCTGCCATTGTCCATTTATGGGGATTTTTGTTTGTTTGTAGGCCCCTATTAGACAGAACTCTAAGGTTCCTAATTCTGATTTGAGGTTCTTAATTCAGGAGTATTTGCTGAAAATTCTGATAATTTTGACTTGTGGCGCACCAAAAAAAAAAAAAAAAAAAAAAAAAAAAAAAAAAAAAAAAATTTTGTTTTCTCCAACAGAAAATTAACTTCAGATAATAATCCTATGATTAGGGTGAGTTGGTATTTTTTGTTTTGGTGCTTCGGGTTTTTTTCTCCTAAAACCTAGTTGCCTCTGATGGAAGATTCTGTTCCTCCAGAATTTGTTCTCACTAATATCCAAAATATCCCACAATCTGTAACCATGAGCACAACAGCAAAGCTCAGCACTGCAATCTCCAGTTGGTCCCATTTACTCACACACGGGAGGGAAGCCTGGAAAAAGAGAGATCTCAAGTTTGGCTGCTCCCCTAAAGCACTTCAATTTGCATTTCCTATCTTCACACGTGGTCAATTCCCAAATGGTCAAAGGGGTCACACAAAGGAAACTGAGTACTAAAATAAGCTTCCCTTCTAACATAGCTCTGCACCTTGTGAAAACACATTCCACAGACAGACCAGTCACAGCAGAGGGAACAATGTCTTGTTAAATGCTTTAAAAGCACATCAACTTCCAAGGTTCACAGTGGGAAAACTGTGCCTAAACCTTTAATATTATTCCATGTATCGGCATAATTCATTGCTGATTTTTGTCTGCAAATTTTTTCAGAAAATCTCATGGGCTTGAACGCCTGTAAATTACTTTTAAATACAAGATATGGGTTAATCCTAGCTGAGAGGTTCCTCAGCAGTGGCCTTGACACACAGAGCCAAGAGCTGCTGGGAGAAGGCAGCAAGTGGACAGGTAACCTCAAAGTACAGTTCACACCAGGGAATTTCAAAGAAAGATGGGGGCTTCTCCTCAAGGAGATGGACTTTAACTCCTTTTCATGTGCAGCTGCTGGTGAGCAAAGAAATAAATAATGCACCCAGTGGAAGATACTCATCTTCTGAGCTACCCTAGTCAGCTGTGGCCACATGTGCTTAGTGTCCTGGGAGCTGCCAAGACCTGTGGAGCCCTGCAGACTGCAGGAAAGAGCAGAGATGAGCTAAAGGGCAGGTCCCCAAGGGCAAATCTACACATCCCTGTAGTCTAGCCCCTGTACTCTGTCACCATTAGCACCTCTGCCAATGTTCTCCATCTGCATCTTTATCTCCACTCAGCTTTCTTACTGAAATTCCCTTTCTAAATCCAAAAAATCTGTGCCCCTTGGTAGCCATATGAATACCCATCTTCAGAGGCATGGAAATGTTCTGCTGCCACTATCACATTGCAGCAAACCCCCTCTCTCTTCAATCCAGGATCCCATTCAAAATGGACTTCTTGAGAACTTCATTCTGCAAGTTTTCTTGTTACCTTTCCTTGCAGGATTTCTGCTGCCTCAGCCAGGGCCTCTGTTCTCATGGTCATCTCTGAGTCCAAGATAAGAGAAAAAGACACATATTTTTTTCTTCCTCTAAACAACAAACACAAGAAAAAAACTATGTCAGCTTGCCACAAGGCTATTCAGTGTTGTAACTGTCAAGCTTACATTTAGTCTTATTTTCAATTGTAACTTGATATTCTGCCTAGTTCTCATATTTAGAAGCCAACTAGCAACCATTGGAGAAAAAACCTATAAGCATTACAGCTCTGGCATAAATGGCTAACATTTGGGGAGCAAAAGACCTGCTGTAGTTACCAAAATAAATTTCCTTTTTCTTCTCTTCTCTCTTGGTTTCTCTCTTCACATTCTCTCTCTATATTTCCTTCTGGATCTTCCTCTTAATTCCCCTTCTCATCTTTTTAATTTTGGTTCTGAATTAATTTTTTTGAAGCTTAAAAAATCAAGGACTTGCAAGTATTTTCCTTTATAAAGATCACACGATTGTTTGCACTGCACTACAGCTGTAAAATGAGACAAGCTGTAGTCATCTGACACCAGCAGCAGAACATAAGTGATAAGAACATGCACAACTGGAGCCTGGGCACCTTCTCAGGTGGGCTGTGCACGCCCATGCTTGGCCACCAGCTGCCATCTGTTCCACCTAGGATACCTGCACCATTTAATGCAGGGTCTTGTGATAACTTGAACTCCCCCAAAACACCAGGCTATAGAGCCTAATCCACAGTTTATTTTTATTTTACCTATATTTCTAAATAGTCTTTTCGTGTTCCAGACCAGTTCAGTGACATCATCTGCATGCTCTTAAGGTTGTCATTTCAGCTACTCTGTTTCCTATGCTGAATTTTCACTTAAAACTCTGCTCCTGACCTTCAAGACTTCCATAAAATTCCACAAGAAACTGGTCAGTGACCCAAGATCTCACAGAAATTACTTTCTTAAATCTATTTAGCAGGATGGGATGCCTGTAAATTCTGCAGAGATTCAAAGACAGGAAGAATTTCATTTTTACAAAAGTAAGGCCTACTGGATAGAGCAAGGAATCTCTTCTTCAGTCCCATTCCTGAGTAATGGGGTGAATATTAACAGCAGAGGCTTCAGGGACATTTTATGTTTGAATGCTGGTGGAAGAGTAACTCCTCTCTCTTTTTGAAGTAATGACTATTTAATTCAAAATGTAACTGCTCATACTGGGGAGACGTAATAGCTTGGTACATCAAATATTCACCTGGGACACATATATCATGGGGTTTAGTTCCTTCCTTGAATAAGGAAAAA
Source organism: Rhadina sibilatrix (assembly GCA_013400275.1). Classification (NCBI taxonomy): domain Eukaryota; kingdom Metazoa; phylum Chordata; class Aves; order Passeriformes; family Phylloscopidae; genus Rhadina; species Rhadina sibilatrix. Next base: position 910,104 of record VWYO01025552.1, on the reverse strand, counting down.
TATTTTAATGTGGTAAAGCCAGAAGTTCAGTCTGGCCCTTTACTGTCCCAAAAGTGGACTCCAAACACTAGCATAGAATTTTCAAGGCTTTATGACCTCTGCAAAATGAGCAAAACAAAAATTCACAGACCATTCTATATTCAATTAGTCTTTAGTGGTTAGAAGATGAGAGGAATTACAGAAAAACAATATAAAGTTATATAAAACAAATTTTTTATGAACTCAGAGTTTTACTCTTATAGCTACAAACATTTAATTTAAAATGCTGGCAAATCCTGCCAACGACAAGCTACAACTGCAGTCAGGCATTAGCAACAGCTGGAGCCAGTAAGCATTTCACAGGCCATTTTCAGATGTGCCTCATCTGCATGGAGCATGAAAGTGTACCAACCTACCTAGTCAGCAGACTGCTGTCCTCGTGCATTTCTCCAAAAGGATTTGAAATATGTAAGTCTCATTCTGCATCAGACCAAAACCAAATGTCAAAAAAAAAAAAAAAAAAAAAGCAGCAAACAAGAAGTAAGGTTCTCTGCTGTACAACTGCAGCTGAAATACCCTCTCCTATGTAGCTGAATTTCATTTTAGGAGGTCCAAAAAACTGATAGTGAAAACATAAAATGGACAAAGGAAGCTGTAAAAGAAATCACCAAACAAAGCTGAGCCATACGGGCTCAATTGCTGTAACTCTTTCTATAATTGTGATCACAATAATAAGCAACAATAAAGTACTGGAGCCATTAAATAAGTCAGCAAAATCTGTGAAGTCCAGTTTTACTGACACACCTAATTTCCTTGAAACTCTTCTATACTAATGCCAAGGATGGAAAAAATAAAAAGTTTAGTAATTCTGAATACAGAGCTGAAGTCTCTTCCCTCCAGCTCCAGAGATAAAAAATGGGATCGGCTGGTCTCTGCCCGGCTCAGCTGTGCAGTGTTATTGGTTACATGTGTGCAAATGCCTGTGCTGTCAAATCTGCCACCCCTGCTCTACCAAGCCCACCAAAAGCTCATTTCCTGCAAATAATGACTGCACACAGTCTGGAAGAGCATAAGCACTTGTGCTTCACCACACACTCTGGGCTGTTTTCTGTGCATTTGAGGTATTCCAGATTTAAAGGCGTTTAGTTGACTGGTCCAGACCAGTAGAACAACTTTTTATTGCCCAGTTTCATGTGACACATAATCAATAGTGAATTCTCACTGTGAAAATCTGTGATCATTTTTTGGGTTAAAGCTCTTCTGAGATGCCTCAAAATACTGCTAATTTAAACAGTGATAGAAATTCAGAGAATTTTACAAATTATCTGGAAGGAGAGAAAAAAAATCCTAGCGTGACTAGTGCGGTAATGCAATTTCAGACACATTTTAGAAAATAATTTCAAAAATCTCACTGTAGCATAAAACCTGAAATCTGCAGCAGTGAGACATAGACAAAAAGGCTTAAACCCTTCTGCAAAAACAATGTCCAGCAGAAATCCACATTCAGAAACTGACTGACAAGGGAGCTGGAGTTCACATCTCCCAGTACATTTTTGCCCAGCTGAGGCTTTCTCACAGACATAAGCTCCACTGCAACTGGCTTTGAAGTCCTGTGCACACCTGCATAGATTACAAAGAAGGGAAGGCAGGTCCCTCCACACCCAAATTGTAAATTAGCAATGCAACATGTCAAGTTAAGATATGCCCTCCAGCACCTTGTTTTAAAGTCAGACCAATGGCTGACAATCTTCTGATATGCCTAAACCTTTCCCTGGAATTCACACCCAGTTTTTAGTCTCCTGAAAGAAGAAACAAATTTATAGGAGTAACTGTGTGGGTTTGGGGTTTTTTTTATGTATCAGTTCAAACCTGGGCCTTCTGTTTTAATTCAAAACAGGAACTTAATTTTTTCTACAAAACAGAAGAAAGTTACCACTGTACTGATTTGACTTTTGCAGAGTGCTTTGGACAGCAATAGCTTTGGCTTGTGAGTATGTCACAGGCTGAAGAGAGACAGGCTTTGCCTTTCCATTTCATCTGTTACTCCTGAAAGAATCCCTTTCTATGGATAGATCATGGCAATTACTGTCCTGTATTTCACCAAAACCCTTCAGTAGGTTCTGCTTTTCCACCAGAGAAGTATGTCATTAGTAACTACAGCTTTGAAAAGGACTTTTAACTGAAGCAAGAACTAGTCACTCAAACTGCAACACTTCCTAGTCTTACTGTACTCTTTTTCCTTCCTTCCTCCACTTTATCATGGTGGCTCAGTAATCAATCACACTCACCATGTCCCATCACTTCAGATCTAATTGTAGGTGAAAACTAATTCCTGTCCCATCTGTAATATTAGCCTTCTCCTGACCTAACCTCCTCTTGACCCCATCTCATGTCACAGATCCTACAGCTGTGGGAAACAAGCATGTGGAAATTAGGGACCCTGCTGACCACCTTGAAGTGATTTCTGCAGAGGAGAGCCCAGTGCCTGCTGCAACTCCATGCTCCAGCACTACCTTCATTTGACAAGTTTGCACACAAGCAGACATACAGGCACAGAGTTGAGGTACTGAGGGGCTGCTGGGGCTGGGCAAGGGTGCATCTCACATCTCTTTAGCCACCAGCACGAGGCCAAGCACACACCCCCTAACAGAAAGGCACAGGGCACCACTGACTTGGTGCAGCCCTCTCCATGTCTCCCACTTGCTCTTCCAGGAAAATCATGCAGCCCAGTCTGGTCTGTGGTGCTCCTTAGTGGCATCCCACCACCCTCCAGCCTGGAGGTGAGAGGCTGGAGGCATTTATATTGGGATGCCATTTTATAGTGTGGACCTGGTGGTCCAAACCATCATTGTCCCAGAAGCAGTAACACCAAAGAGTGGAGCTGAGCCAGAGAGGGACCAGACTGCAGTTAATCCCCTGAAACACCAGAAGTCAGTGATGATTTCTGCACCCAGGTGTTGATCATTACAGCAAAACCTAAAGTACTCCTGAGCAGTGATAAGAAAGATCATCCAGGTATCCAGGTGTACTACTGGAAAATTGTGCTCATCTGCCTCCTGCCAATGACATACAATTCAACTGCCAGGTGCTAGAAGGCTCTTCATTTGAGACAAATGCAGATAAAAGCCAAGAACTGCAGTCTATATTGTAAAATATGCTTTTCAAATCTAACTGAAATTTCCACATTTTGATATTCTTTGACAGTTTGGTTTTGGGGGAAAAATAAGTAAATGAATGGACTTTATTTCACATTCCTTTTTCTGTCTCACACATACATCTCTTTCCTTGTCACAAGCCCACAAGGAAGGGATCCAACTATGTTTTTCAGAAAGTAGGAACAATGTAATAAAATTCCAAAAGCTGATTTTCAGAAGCTTCTTCTCTCTGTTGAAAACATCTGTGACTCTGATAAGCATTGTTTCTTCCTGTGTCTGTTTTAGGTGGTTTAGTTAAAGTATCTAACTCCAAGCACTTTGGTACATACCATTATCTGCATCAAAAGGAACTAAATATACTAGGAGACAAACAAAAAGAAGAAAAACAAGATTAGGGAATGGCAACCACCAGCCATATTAAAAAATGTAAA
>VWYO01025552.1:884043-906515 GCA_013400275.1 Rhadina sibilatrix | reverse complement strand
AAAAAAAAAAAAAAAAAATAGAGACAGAAATAGGACCCAGTTTCTTCAGGTGAAAGCTGAACTGTGTCTTTCATTCAAAGATAACCAAACAAGAGCAAACCATCATATTGCCCAATGAGTGTATGAAATGGAATAAGGAAAAACCAGAGCTGATTAATAGGAGGGATGTAAAGAAGGGCCACTGCAATGCAATGGTGGTTTCTTCATTGCTTTTAAGAGCATCTTGAATTCCAGGATGTTTTTCCATTGAAGGAAGTCTGAATTCAGGTGTAGATTTTTTGTTGGATTGTTTGTTCTCCTACAATTATGCAGCCAAGCTAATAGGAGTAGCCAATACTGTAAGACGCTCTGTTGCACCCCAGGATGTTATCACTGTTGGGGAGCAGATTATGTAGGGAAATGTGATCACAATCTTTTCAAAAAAGGAGATGACTGAGCAGCTCCCTAAACCCATGTCTAAGGCGATATTCCAGGCACTCTGTCTCCTGTCTCCTATTAAAAACAAAACCAAAAACAACCAAAAAACCCACAACAACAACCAAAAAAAACCCCCAATAAAAATCCATTTCCATTTATAAAATGTACACAAAGAATGCAAAGGAGAACACACAAACACCCCACCACCCCTAGGGAGATCAGAGATAACAAGAGATTAACAAGGTCTCACACCCAGATTGTGAGATCAAAAGGAAAAGGGCCAAGATAAGGAACTTCTGGTATATAGTTGAAAAGTCAGCATGCCAGTGACTTTTTGCTCATTGCCTGATAAATTTCTAAAGACTAGGACAACAAAATATCCCAAAATCTTCCTCTAAGAGGCCAGGATGAGGAAAGCCATTCCAGACAGTTCCAGTGGATTGAAGCTATCAGTTGTCCTTCATGGGGTGTTAAATGGATTTTTAGGCTTTTTAATAAGCACACTTTAAACTCAACAACAGATTAAAAAGGATGTGCACATTAGATCCACAATAAAATGTAAGACAGATGAATGGATGGATATGAAGAACAGAACAGAATTAAAGCAATCAGCAGTGCCTAAATGCTCTTCCTGGTCAAAACATTACTTTTAGAAAACATGCCAAATAATGCCAGCACCTGACCTCCATCACCTTATTTTCCCTGCTTTCTGCTGTGCTTTTCACTTTTATCTCAAGAGCCCTCTATCATCAGCATCTTAAGAATCCAAACCTCTCAACTCCCTCAATGAGAGAATATAGTGCATTAGCCATAATAAGCAGAACACTGAAATGACTGCCCTGACATTGATTTTCTCATGTTAGTAACATAGAATGCAACCAACACATAAAAATAAATTACTTTCATTTCAAAGGGATGGGCAACTAGATCTGATCTCAAAAGTGAAAATAGCACTAGGGAGTGTCTCGTTTATTGTAATTCTGAATTCACACCACTTTGGCTTAGCTGGAAGAGAAACAAAGACCCTCTGAAAGTATTAGGGAATTTGAACTTTTGGGAGGAGCAGCAATCAGTTCTTTCCTGAGCTAATCTTAAGGGCAGAGTACCTATACACTCAGTAGAGAGGTACCACATTAATTCTGTGAAATACTGATACATAAACTGAGCAAAGTGGAATTACTTTTCCTTGAAGGTCATTGCAAGTAAAGGCTTGGAGTTCCCACTGCCAGGAGTTCTTTTCAAAAATATCATGAATCTAATTGAACTGTTATTTCAGAGGTACAAAACCAATACATTTTTATAAAACCATGGTTCAGAGGAAGAGATGCTACCCTGACTGCTTCGGATCCACCGGGCTCCTCAACCTCCTATCTTCCATTTCCACTCCTCAGCCAAATTGCCACCCCTTCTCAAAAATCCAGATATAAACTTCAGTGTTTTAAAAATTCTTTCTATTACAGACACTGAGAAACCAATTGGCGGATGCCCTTTTTTTCTTACAAACATCTCTATAATGTGTTTTAGTCATTGATCAAATCTCATTCAGCTGCCTCCAGAAAACTAATTTCTGCCACCATTCTGATATTCAGTAGTGGGCATCCTCATCCCTTGCTTCATATTTGAACAGAATTACCCTCTTGTTCTTCTCTGAGCCCGTCTGACCATGTAGCCTGGGGTTGCTGTAGAGTTAATATTACAGGGTCTGGTATTACTCACCAATACTGCGGAGGTGCCCAGGTGCCCTGGCAAAGATCAGGACTTACTGGGCCAAGGACTGTACAAACATTAAGGAACAGTGCCTGCCTGCAAAGCCTGAAATCTAAACACACAGTGCAAGCAAAGGTAGAGCTCCCATTTCCCTTTGACAGGTGGGAGAGGGTGCCACCTCCCTCTGACCACTCCCTTCCTTTCCATCCAGCACTGACAATGAGGTTCTGCTCCATGGGGCTGCTCCTGCAAGAATCCCCATCTCCTCTGGCAAGGAGAAATTCCACATTCCTTGGGGATCTCCCTTGATACACCTGTGAGTTTCTTGCTGCACAGCTTCCATACTTATCAAAGGCTGACCCCTGCCCACATCACACGCACAGAGGTCCCCCCATGCAGCCCATGTACACCTATGCACCCATACACACACAGACACACATGCAGGGCATTCTGCCTAGCCCTAGAAAAACTCAGGATTGCCCACTTTGCCTTGGGCAACAAAATTTCCTCACACACTGCACCCCAATCTGAAACTGCATCTGCACCAAGGTCTCCCAGCACCTGCTTCTCATCCACAGCAGCTTTTTCTCTCACTGCAATATGATCTGAGTCACACTCAGAGTTGTGTGACACGACACCCTTGAGTTCACGCATGTTATATTTAACACTGGAAACACAGCAGTGGCCTCAGGCCCACATGTAGGATGCAGCAGTGTGCTTCACTGCAGTGGTTGTGGTGATGGCACCACACTGCTTGAGGTCACCTCCCAAACTTGGCCTCACAAGTGACTCCCTCTTTAAGCCAGAATCAACTCTCCATGTCTATCAGCATCTCACCTAACTGGCTGTTGGGGGTTAGGTTTGTTCCTTTTTACTTATAGAATTTTCCCCCATAAAGTTGCTATGAGACTAACTATTGGATGCTTATGGGTGCTCGGCCAAAACAAAGAGGTGGCCAGAATTCGGGAGGAGGAGGTAATGTTTTTGGGGCAGGTAAAGGACAGGGCCGGGGGCAGCTGCTCTCTCTTGCTCTCGGCATCGCAGAGAGGACGGGAGGCTGCTGCTTGCTGCGGGAGGAGTTCATTGTCACCGCCAGGTCTGGTCCTGAGAAAATCATCCACCATCTGCTGGTGTGTGCCAGAACTCTGAGCTGCCTCCTCCTGCCCTGCTGGAGCTGGGTCAGTCCTGTCCCACCCAGGCTGTTTCTTGGGCCCTGCTTGGAGGCTTTTTGCTGCTCTGTGGCCCCGCACCCCCTGCCCTGCTGGGACATCCCCCCCGTCCCAGCTGCCACCGGCAGAGCTTCTGATTTATCTCATCCACCAGCCCGGGATTTTCCACCGTTCCAGCTTGGTGCTCTTGAGAGATCAGACTGCCCTGAGCTTTGTGAAACAAACCCCTCGAGGTTCCTGGTTCTGTTTACCTATAATGCTGTAGTTGTTGTTTGTTTGTCTTGTTATACATACTAGTAAAGAACTGTTATTCCTATCCCCATACCTCTGCCTGAAAGCCCCTTTAATTTTCAAATTATAATAATTTGGAGGGAAGGGATTTGAATTCTCCATCTCCTTGGGAGGTCCTGCCCCTTAGTAGATACCAGTCTTTCAAACCCATACACTGGCCACTGCTATAATGGCAGATAGCCTTTAAATGAGCCCAGTAAATTCAAGGGGGGGGGGGAAGTATGGATAGATATGAAGTCACTGATGAAGAAAACCAGAAGATCATTTACCTCTGGGTGCTTGGTGGTACTCCTAAACCATGAGAGCATGCTCACATCAGTTGCTTTGAAGACAAGAGAAAGCAAACATTAAATTGACAAATAATTAAGGTTAGCCAAGCATGACTTTAGAATTTATTTCCAGAGGATAAAACCATCATTGCTGGCAAGTTGAGATGTCCTTAAGGATAAAAAACTACATTAATTTAACCCTCAGACTGCTGTAACTCTTTCTCTGCGATCTCCCAGATGGAAATATGTGTGAATGAGCTCTGTAGACCATGTGTTACAAACTCAACATTTCAGGAAGAGTTCAGACTGACTGCACATTTCTCTGAACAAAATGTGGACGTTCAATAGATCTGGCAGCTCTGGAACATGTTTGGCTTAGTCTGCATGCTCAATTCTGTTGAATAACATGAATGAGCAGAGCAAATCTAGAATCCAGAATACTTCAGACTTATTATACTAGAGACACACACAAGCAGAACAACACTATCTGGAATCCACAGGACTTTCAGGCTGGCTGTGCACATACTGGGTAGCTAATCTTTGCATGTGGTGTAGAAATAGTGCAGGTTTCCAGATTTATGTCAGCTAAGGCAAGGATCAGTCACTGACCAGGGCTTCCCACCGGCTGGAAACCCTGGGCCAGTCTAAAAACCCTGAGGCTCTGTCTAGGAGCATGTCTGCAAGGAAAATGGGGCATTCTCAGGAGCACTCAGATCTGTGGGGGCTCTGTGTTAGCCCCATGGAACAACATGGGCTTGCTCCTGTCCACTTTGCCTCTGACATACAGATGCTTTCTTGTTCAGACAGCCTGTGCCTGGTGTCAGTATCCACAAGGTTCTGCTTGTTTGTACTAGCCCAGATGAGGAGCCCATGCAATGCTAATTATATGCTGTAGGTAGCTGTTAAGCCATTTTACAGACAGTTGTGTGCCTTTATAATTTAAAGGGACAAGTGCAGTGAGTTACATGTAAATGAGGTCTGGCTTAGTGTCACAGCATCCATAAAGGACACAAGAGAGTCAAATAAACCAGGGAGCCCTTTTCTTCTGTGTATTACTGCAAGTAGAGAGGTACAAGCGGAGGCTGGTGTTGCCTGCTGGCAGGAAACAGGGCTTTGTTAGCACAGCCAGAGGCACTGCCCTACAGGAGAGCGTACCTGCCAGGAACAGGGTGTAGCAGAAGCCTCTCCCTGCCAAACCCCAGCCAGCAGGTTGGGATCGGCACTGAAGGGAATGCCAGCAGCAGTCCTGGAGGGAGGGAAAGGCTGCACACGAGCTCTCCCATCCCAAATCCCTGGGGCAATTTCCCACCTGGGGCAGCATCACTGCCTGCTACTCAGAGGATAAACCCAAGAAGAAATGTGCTTGAAGGGAAAACCAAGAAAAGGAGAAAAATGGCTAGGGAAGTAAAGTTCATTGTCCTATGGCCAAGTTCCCAGAGCTAGGCAGTTTCCTAGAAGGTAACACATGATACCACAGCTTCAATCCATGAACAAATGAAGTGGTATTATTTTGCCCACTGCAATCCAACTTCAGTTACAATGCTCAGTGAAGGCAAAAACCTGGCAGGATTTTTAAAAGGACCTGAAACTGCCTTGAATGAGTTCTTCTGGAGAAATGAGGGTTCCAGAATTGCCTTCTTGTACGCTGACCTCATGTCACAAGACATCGATGATGATGGAGACAAGGAAGGACTTTTTCCACAAGGCTGGTATTCTTGTATGTCCTTTCTTCCAGATTCTTCCATCTTTCTACATTAATATTAGTCATATCTGAAAACCAACACCAGAAACTGAACCAGAAATTATATTTCTTCTCTCTTAGTTTGGATGCTGATGTGAGGGGGTGAATGGGCTGATGCAACTTAACAGAGGCCTGAGATTTTTAACTCTACTGACTTTCATGAAGATATTCCTGATTGGTCCTGATACAGTGTGCTTGGTCACCTCTTGGCAAAGTTTTGCTTTCCCAGACATCATTTTTCCACAGCATTGGTGATGCTGAGGACAGTTCCTACAGTGGAGTAGGTGTCTGCCTGAGCAAATTACTGGTTTCCCCTTCAGATGGTCATTCCTGATCATCAGGAAAAAGTCATTTTGGGGAAAGATAAAATTTCAGCTTCTTAACTGGCCCATCTATAATCTTGAATGGATTTATGCAAAACGAAGAGGTCTCTGGAAATCCAGAAAGTGCAGTGCCAGATTGAGGAGTCCTCTCAGCGCTTGTTACCACTGCAGGCAAGTATGGTACAGGAGGTGTTTCACAAGTCAGACGTGGCTATGGAAAGGCCCACACTTCTCCCAGTGCTTTGCTGGATGAGCAAGTCCTAAGTTCCACCCACTGGAGAAGCCACCCTTCTCTTCCCTCCCTGCTTTCCTTCAGGCCAGAGATATCTCCAGGGATTAGATCATCCCTTGGTGTCAGGATCTGTGCTGTGCTTGGTTGCCAGGCATGGGTGGGTGCATTATTAGTCAGATTTACAAGTCTACAACATCGTTTGTGCAACCACCCCAGGGCACAGCTATGAATATGCTCAGGATGAAAATCTGAAAAAGAAATTCAATAAGCAGAAAAACAGTGAGTTGATGCACCCTATAAAGAAGTCAAATCTACTTGCAGCAAGTTAGCTAATATGATTTATTACAGAATGTGTTTGCTATTGAATGCTTCTTTAGTTGCTTCATGTTGCTCTACTGGATGCAGTATGCACTTGGTATTTGTCTCTAAAAAGCAAAAAAGAAAGCTGAGGAGTCCCACACAAGGGGCACACCTCCAGAGCTCCCACAATAGGCATTAAATCAAGGGGACTTCCTAGGCCATGACCATACAGAAGTTATTTATCTACCTAACCTGGGGCTTGCAGGCTGTCACTCTGTGTTCAAAGTACATGTCTCTGTGTCACTGGGATGCCACTGTCCTCGCAGAGGAGTAAAATCACAAGGAACTCCGGACAGCAATGGTAAAATATGAACCCAACCTCAGAGGAATGTAACACATTACAAGCAGTTGACATGGTTTAGACATTTTCATGACAAAAAAAAAGAGGACTCTAATTTAAAGGATTTTACTCACACTTTTCATTACCAACACAAAATTAATGGCCACAGCCCAACACTTTGGGGAAATCAGGCATAGGAGCATGGGTCTAGTGGAAAGCGATTGCGAGTCATATCACTACCACACTACCAGAAGACCAGGAGTAAAACAGCCAAGTTGAAATAGCGTCCAAAATTTCCTTAAGGAGTGCCAGTCCTCATTATGGGCTGCCTCTAGATCAGTTGTCACAGGAAGAGCTGTGCTTTCCTCCTCCTACAGCACTGGGGAGGAATATAAAGCCAGGGCTGCAGCTCCCAAGGGAAGAAAGGAAATGTTGTGGAACCCAGAAAAAAAAGTACAGAACCAAGGAACTTCCACGTGGCTTTTGAGGCATTGGGCTGGCAATGCCAGTTCAGGTCTCTGGCTGCTTTGCTGCACCCATTTGTACACATTTGCTTCTCCCCAGCCTCTGTGTGCTCTGCAGCCCAGGCCACCACAAGAAAGTGAAGTGACGAGCAGCTCACACACTGCCCATGCAAACACAGCATCACCACCCCATAATCCTACACTTGGTGCAGCCCAGTTTACCTGATTACATCACTTCTATTCACATTAAGTGTTCATTGCGAAACTCTCTCAAGACAGGAAAAACTAGATAACAGGGAAGAGCTCCTCTGTGGAGATTGCCACAGATGATGCCTGTTCTCATTGTTCAAGAAATCAGCATGACATCCAAAATCCCTGCGACATCCCTAAGATGTCCTAAGCATGCCATAATTTTTCATAGCTAAGCTGTGCAAGGAATAATAAAACCAGACTTTATTTTGGTTTCCATTCACAAAATGTACACAAAGAATCCAAAGTAGGACATAGAGCAACATGCCCCACCACCTCTGGGAATCACAAGTAAAAAGATTGTGATTGAGACAGATTTTTTAAAACAGTTTTGGAATAAATTGATTGTGTAAGAAAAAAATTATTTAAAGCAATTCAAAGGAGTGGTGGGCACACTTGCTAAAATATTCAGGTAAAATCAACAGCCCCAAAGATAAATTCATGTTAAAATTCCTCCAGTTACTGCTAGAAAAATAAACTGACTCAGCCCACTCTTTGTGCCTTAGCAACTCTAATCATAACCTGGGGCTATCCCCTTAGGTCATTTCTGTCCTAGACATCAGCCATTATCCCTCAACACAGCAGCAGAGCTCCAGCTCTGATTCCTCTCTTCTTTATTTCATCCATCAGAATATCCTGCCCTCCTTCCACCCTGGATTGCATTGGCAGGTGTAGAGCAGAGGGTGGAAACTTGCCTTCCCTGCAGAGAGAATATTAATCCCTTCCTGTTCCGTGGAAATGTGGGAGGTGCCTACCATGCTGTAAGCAAAATCAGAGTTTATTTTTAAAATAGTACTGTCTTGATTTTTGGTGTTCCAGGTTTAGGAAAGGCCTTGATTTGATTATGTTTCATGCTGTGTTACTTAATGACCTCAAATTATGAAACTATGATCCAGAAAAAGCACAGTGGTTGGTATCACCATGTAGAATAATCTGCTCAAAAATGTTTTTAGGCCTACATCCACACACATCCCTAAGACTAATTAATTAATTTATTAGACTAAATAAAAACTTTCTGGTAGCAAATATATGTTGTTAATTGAATAAAAATAAACTACTGAAAATAAAGCTATAACTTTTGCATTTTGCTAAAATTTTAAAAGCCTACGTGTAGTACTAACTACAAAATTATTTGCCTAACAATTTTCCTATCAAATACAGTAAGATATTTTATTTACCTAGTTTCTGTTGGTTTAAAGTAACAAAACCATTTATAAAGTCCCTTTATGGACTCAATAGGTGGGCCATATATTACAGCTTTTTCTCTGGTTTAGTAGTGTGAAATTTCTAGATTTACACAGCTAAATTAAAGACAATGTATAATTTAGTACTCTGATTATCTACATATCATTTGCAATTCTAAATTGTAATTGGCCTCACCAATTCAATGCAATAACTTGTACAACATCTGCATACAGGCTGCTACTTGTAAACTTGCACAGAGCAGATGATAGCCATTTTATTAAATCACTAAAAATTGACAGTGTGATGGAGAGCTTTGGTGTGATTTGTATTAAATGTCATTCTTGATAGGACACAGTATTTTTATTTAGTAGAATTTTTTTTCTTCTATCTATGTAAAGTACTAATACAAAACATAACAAACCAACAAAGCTATGCCAGCAGAAGGGATACTGTTGAAACACATTTCTAATTCCTTGAGGGGTCATGTTTTACTGTCATTTAAGAGGATATATTGGTAGCATTAGAACTGTTTTGAAACCACACCTAGCAACAGTTCAAGAAATTAATTTATTGAGCAAAAATTTTACTTACAATCTGTGCAGAATTCCTCTAAATTTTCAATATGAAAAAGTTTGCAGTAAAATGTAACTAAGTTTACTAGTTAGATAGCTGAAGTTTGCTGCTCTTTATCCTTAGTTACAGCACTGTCCCCAGGCAGCCCCAGAAAAATGTAAATGGAGAATTGCAGCCAACAAACCACCAAAGCTCCATCCTGTCCTGTGAATGTTGCATTGATTTCAGCAGTGTGGGACACATCTGAAAAGCTTTCATGAAAAATGGTCACGTGCAGTTCACTCTAGGATTCCTCTTTTAATTATGCCATCCTCAAAAATTGTTAGTGCCAACAGCAGTGTACACTGGCCTAGGGTTTGCTCCAAGCTTCTTTTTATCCAGCAGGGCTAAGGAAAGCCTTCTGCTCTGTTTCATGTGCTTTCCACACAGGAAGTCTAGCCTATAAAGCACACCTTCCACTGTGGGATCCTAATGCTTTAAAAATTATGAACCACTGCAAACTTCCACCTAACAGAAGAGCTGCCATTGACTTTAATAGAAATAAGACTGGCACTTCATAAATGCAGAGCAGATAGCTTTTCATATCTTTCCAGGACAAAAGAATGCTCTGTCAGCATATATGGGGCATTATTGTCAATTGTGTGTGAAGAGGCAAGTGGGTCTATTTCAAACTGTCCTTTGATGATTTATGATCCAGATGGATTTAAGAAATATCATTTCCTTAACAAGTACTGAGCCACCTCTTTGATGTGTTTTCTCCCACTAATGACAACTGTCCCATGAAGTTCATCATACTCCAGCAATGTTCCTCAAATTGCAGATTGCGACTCCTTTGAAGACCTGAAAGCATTCAAAAGAGGCCGTGCCACTTGAGTAAAAGCAGAGTTAGTCAGCTCAGTTCTTCCAGGTGAAGTGTTGTGTTTACCTGGCTGCCAGTGTTCACACCAGCCCAGCAACTATGATTTTCTTCTCATTGCTTATAATTGGCTGACAGTAGTTCAGTCCCTTCAGCATATGAGCATGATTGTTTACACTTGCAAGCAGTAATTACCATCAATTCTCATTGCCTCATCCTAAAAGGACTGAGCTGCTGTCAATTCAGGATGTTGTCCGAAAGATGGATAAACCACAGAAGGTTGCATTTTCAGAAATTCTTGACATATAAACCTCACAGGAAAACAGACAATAAACAGATTCCTAATTTTAAAGAGGTACATAATAAGTGGGATTGAAACTGCGGAACAGAGAGAAGAGGCAGAGCATTCAGCTGGCCTCTACACCTGCAGAAAAACTTACTTCTAGGAGAAAAGTGCATTATATGAGTCAGGAAGGCAGAAAACTGTTTAAAAAAGGAGAGTAGAAATGGAGACTCAAAGAACACTCATCAAAATCAAGATGTTGAGAACAAAATTAGTCATGAGCCCAAAGAACACAAAAAGAAGAAAAACATAATTGCCTAATCATCAGCACCAAGAGCTGGATAACAGATGAGAGGGACTGGAGTTACACAAGTACAAGCAATGTGACAGTGTTACAGAACCTGGCACAATGAATATGGTAAAGCAAATTGCCGGGATCTATATAGACACAGGGAACAGGGGAGATGGCCTGCACGTCATGTAAGGTGCATCACTGCATGTGTGCAGCTCACAAACGGAGCTAAAAAGCTTGGCAAAGATCTGCCCATTCAGTTTGTGTGTTCAGCCCAGCCACTGCAGGCTCTTTGAACCAAGCTGCTCTCTTTGCAGACCTGTTAAAGATGTGCCCTATTACAACTACTCTCCAAGTTGCTGGAACTAGGAGAGAAAATTATTTTGAAAGGCTATGAATTAATACTATCACTTACAAAGTTCAAGGTAAGTGAAGAGGTGGTCTGTTTTGCAGACTACAAATCAAATCAGCTAGCTAGGTGATTAGAACCATAATGAGCTATCTGTGGTGCCAGAGTAGAAAAACATTCTCACTCACATCTTCTAGCTGAATGAAGCAGGCTGGATGACTTCTGTTGCCACTAAACAAATGCAAAAGTACAGGCAATTTCCTAATTTGAAAATTAATTGTCTCTGGTATAAAATAAATCTATACTAGAGCTGGATTGAAGAGAGTTTGATGTCAAAACTGTATTTTAGGCACAAGGGATTATATACCATGAATTGCATTTAAAGACCATGAAGTCCAAACCAGTAATCTATTCAGCTTGTGATACAAAAGGACAAGTGTGTAAATGATACTACGAAATTCTTGAGACACTGTAGTGGATGTTACGACAATAAGCCACAGTTTCAAAATGCTAAGGGAAACCATTTTTTCCTGTAGGAAAGGAATATGAGTTTAGTATTACATTACCTGCTATGAAAGAAAAAGGAAGCTGATAATAATTATTACCAACTACAAGATAGGGACTAATAGAGAAATAAAATCACAATGACCAAAAAATAGTATGTTCTGAAAAAGAAAAATCTTCTATAATGGATAGCTTCTATAGTGTCTGTATAACATACTGTGAGATGAGAGTGGTAAAATTATCAGGAGCAGTATACAAAAGGCAGAAGTGTTAACTATGTCTTTCTGTTCTGTGCTGGGAACCATCCCAGTTGGTATATAGTCATATAAGGTAGTGATGAATGGTGAAGCCTTCAAGCTCTATCAGTTCCCCTGTTTGGCAAAACAACAGAATTCAAGTGCCAAACTTTCATTCATATCTCAAAATCTTGTTAATTAGTTCAAAGATTCAAAGCTTATGAATCTGTTGTGATCATCTATTCTGCCCCCCTACATAGCATAGTCCATAGGGTTTGCATGAATCCCATCTTAAGCTACAGAATATCTACAAGGAATACATCTACTTGTAAGAATAGAACTATGAAAGTAAGATGTTAGTTTGTGTCAAAACTTGTTTTACTTCAGCTTCTGCCGTGAGAGCTTCCCATCTGTCTGCACTGTTCACAGACTATAGCCAGGTCCCTCCTTTGTCTTCTCCCAGTCAAATATGAACATTATGAGGCACATTTTGCCATTTCTCGGGAGTTTCAACCCTTGCTAATGGAGTAGCATTCTTCCTGTCCTGTGAATATCCAGACTGAACACTGAACATCAGTAGGTGTCAAACCACTGCTAAGCATGAGATTAATGGCAGTGTCTGCATGAGAAAACTAAAGATGCATGCAAGTATGGCCACACATTTGTTCACACTATGTCATGGTTAGTTCCATAGCACATTTTGGGAATATGTGAACCAGCCCTCTGTCAGCCAATGCCTTAGCATAGTTTGAAAGGTAGCATGGGGCAAGTTGCTCAAGTATGGATGAGGCAACTTCGTGCAGGGAAATCCAGGTGTATAGAGGCAAGTTGTGCTATTCCAATTGTCCAGAAATACAGAGAACTGAACCTGGCCCACTTTACTGAGTAGCATAGACACAGATTTTTAAAAACTTCTTGAATCAATTTCCTCATATTTTTAAGTTAAAGGGTCAGAAGTTTGTTTTTCAGTGACCCACACCACCAACTCATTCTCAGACAGTTATTCACGCTATTTACCATGTCCCTCTGAACATCACTCTTCCCCAGCCCAGATTTGCCCATGCCATCTGTATGACCTAAGATTTTTGTTCTCTCCCCAATGACTGTATATTCAACCATGTTAAAACAAGCAATCAAAGGTCACTTGAATTATAATACTACTGCTTTGACATTTGTTAGTTTCTTCACCATTAATGTCCTCTGAAAATTCCATTTGCACTAGTTCTGTGTGTAAGCAGAACAATTTCTCAAAAAAAACTTTGGTGTAACAAATCTGTTCAAGGAAGAGGAACTTTCACACTAAATAATAGATTGTGCAAGTTTCCACCTGTCCAGTCATTGCAAGCTCAGTTGAACAAGACCCTAAGCAACTTAATCTGCTGACACTAGTACTGCTTTGAGAAAGGGGCTGGACTACATGACCCATAGAGGTACCTTCCAACCCAAATGATTCCGTGATGATCCTACATTTGCACTCCAAGACCTGTCAGCTGGCCAGCTTTCAATCAGTCTAACTCATGCCATGTTAATTATATATTGCTTGGCATTCTTAACTGCTGTCTCACATGATGTTAGGTCAAATTTGGTCATTTCCATCATGCTTATCAAATTAATTTGCCATTTCATTAAAAAAAAAAAAAAGTGGCAAGTAAGATTTCCAGTATCAATTCATTTCCCCTATAGTAATGATGACTGATATCTGATACCAAAAATTATTCTGGATTCCCAGCTATTCTGGAGTTTCAGGAATCCCTGAACACGCGAGCCGCTCTTCAGAAGGAATCTGCTAACCAGCTTGAATGCAGTTATCTGGGTGGCTTGTTTTTAATGTTTAACTTCTCCTCCAGTTTCTGACCGCATGGACTATTTCCCCGCAGCCCTGAACGCTCTCGAGTGAGGCGTTCATGGAGCTCTGCTTCCCTCGGGGCCGGGGCCGGGGCCGGGGCCGGGGCCGGGGCCGGGGCCGGGGGCACCGCCCGCGCCTTCCTCCTCCCCGGGAGCATGCCGGTCCTGGGGCCCTTTGTCCCTGCCCAGTCCCTGTCCCCGTCCTTGTCCCGCCCCGCCCCTGCCTGCCCCGGGCGGCCCGGCCTCGCCCAGCCCGGACTCCCCCGCCCGCGGCGGCGGGTGCAGCGTGGCTGCCTCTCCTGAGGGGCTTCAGCTGGGAAAACAGCGCAACTGGGAGACTTCCTGCTCTTTCTGTAGCTAAAACCCTTGTCAATGAGTAGTATGCGATTCAGAGCGACTTAACACGACCTAGTGTTAACATGCATATCAGAAAGTACCATTTGTCATGCATAGGCCAAATCTTATCTGTTTTGCTGGCGAAACAATGCAAATAAATTCCAGGAATTCTGACTTTTTTTTTTTTTTTTCTTTTTCTTGCCTACTCTGTTTTTGAGTCAAGGAGACACTGGCTTTTTTCACTGTCTCCACACATTGGCACACACTTTATATTTGTCAGTACCTATGGTACATCCAGAGCCAAACAGCAATGCCCCTCTTCCACCTACCCCATCTGCCAGTATAGGCAGTGGACTGACATTCCCAGAACATCGCAAACTGACACACTGAAAAAGGACAACTGATACTTCTGTCTTTAGCACTGCAGTAAACAGAAGATAAATCTTTTTAGTATTTTTTCCCTGTTAAATGCCACTTAGTTTTGAAAGAAAGCTTAGTAGCCAGCACTGACTTTTGGTAACTGACCTTAAAAATTAAAATCATCATGCCAATTTCAAACTTGTGAGAAATCTTGTAACTATGTCTCACTACCAGTTGCAAAATCTGCTTTACATTTTTCACCATCAATCCCATGGGCTTTCCTGTGGCAAACAGCTCTGCCTTTCGGTCTCCAGACAACCAGTGTGTTTTGAATCCCAGTTATTGCACAAAAAATGAACTGATTTTGTATATCAGTACTCATCCTCTGTCCTGGAAGAGCAAATCTATCCAAACCAATCTTTCCACTCTGATTTTAGTCGGTGTTTGGAGTACAAGGCCACCCTCCAGAACACTGCTCTTAGGCTCTCCTCATCATGACAGATGTTAAGGAGGAAGCCATGGGGAGTTTTCTCTCTCCCCTGCTCTACATACCACCAGAAGTTAGGTGTCCTCAATACCAAGTTCCTTTTGCCTGAGATGTCTTTCACAAACAGTACTTAAAGACATATGATGAATCTATGGAGGATACACATCATTCACAGCCCCTGCAGCCATGCCTCACTCAATAAATCATTGCTTTTGGCACTGGGACATCAATCCTCCCCTCCCTAAGAGACAGTGAGATGCCCTACCCTAAATAGCCTATCTCCCATCTCATTAGGTTTCTTTGCCACGCCAGAAATCTTTGGACTGAAATGTAGCCCTTTCGTTTGTGAAGGTTGTTTTCAGAAACAGGATAGTCTTCAGAAACAGAAATGCTGAAGTTTCATGAGAAATCTTGTGTTTATGATATTGTGTGGAGCAATATTGACTGGCTAACAATAGCTCTGCTTCTGCCAAATAAAGGTATGTGGGAAGACCAAGAGATTACAGGATGGACATGGTAATCAGCCAACTTAAAGTGAGTAAGTGGCCACACACACTTATTATCCGTGGCCCTATCCTGCAAGAACTTCAACATATCCAGAAGAGTCCATCAGGTCCTGCTGAAATCAGGTTAAGTCAATAGTAATAATGGTGATATAAATATGGAACAAAAAGGAAGACACAAACCCTGCCCAAAGGCTTACAAAGGCACAATCCAGGCATGGGAATCTGCTTAGATGAGCACAGGAAAGCATGAAAGATAGAGATGGGTCTCCAGAGAGAGAAAGAGGGCCAGATCTTCCTGTTTCAGGTGGGATCTGTGAGAACTTCTAGCAGTTCCCTCCACTTTCAGACACATGCTTTGTGGCTTAGGCAAAACGCTAAGGGATAAATACGTAATATCTAGGTTTCATTCTCACCCTTCAGCATGGAGGCACCCTTTACAAGTTCTTCGTTTGCCCCATAAGGAGCTAGAGATGCCTGTGCAGCATGGGTGCCAAGATGCTGAACATGACCTAGGAAATGCCAGGAGAGGGATGAGTAGTAAGTTAAACTTCTCCTAAAGCACCAATGCCTGAGTCCAGGCTGCAGATTCCTTCTTCCAATCAGCAGCAAGCTAAACCAGGTCAGTGACTGTACACGGAAAGAGGAGGAGGAGGATGTAGTGGCAGAGATGACGCCCAGTAAGTAGCCCAGTGGCAAGAGAACTCACCCTGGAGGTGGAATATTCAGGTTTGGATACCTTCTCTTATGCCTGACATAGAGTGGGGATTTAACTTCAGGTCTTCTGTCTCTTAAACAAGAAAGCCACCCAGGCTCTCAGTATCAATGGCATTGCTTTGCACAGAATTTTTAAGTGCTCCTTTGGCCAGAGAGGAAAAAACCATATTCCCTCATCCTGGTGTGAGATCATGTCCAGAAAGTACCGATCTGGGATGAACACTCTAGCCCTTATGCAGTGAACATTTAAGTACTTTATAGACTGAGAGCGCTGAGTTCCACTGCAGAATATCCTCTATTCTATTGAATTGCACACTTTTTGCAAGAGAATTGGGCTTAAACCCAGAGGGATCAGGATTTAAATTTCTAGCATCTCTGTGTGAGGTTTGGGGGGTTTGGTTTTGTTTATTTGGTTTTTTTTAGTTTTCTCATGTTTCAGGACAGATGCAATGCAGATGATGTGGTCTCTCAGATTGCGTGACAAGGTGGAGGCACTTGGAGCTGTGAATTCCCTCAATAAGCAAGTATTAGCAGCTCAGAGACATTTAGGAGGAAGGACTGTATGCATGCTGACAGCAAAAATGTAGGTGCATTATAGCCTTTGCTTTTGTCATCATCGGCACCAAAGGGCACCAAATAAGTGCCTCTCAAGCTAAGCAGACATTGTGCAGGAGGTCCTGATGATCCCAGGCATATGCTAGCATCAGGTTAGCCAGCTGCCAGCCTAAGTATCAGTCTAGCCCTTAGTCTCTGGAGTTCAACTCCACCGTGGTACAGCAGTGTCACAAAGACAAGGCTCCAGGACATATCTACTTCCTATCCATCTGATGCCTGCAGAGGTACCTTCAGGGCATGTTCTAGGGCAGCCCAGCTGGAACTCACAGGGATGAACTTTATGTGCACCCAAACGCATTGAAGTGCACTCAAGGGCACACTTATTCCCATGCAGTGCATGGCCCTGTGTCTCTGTGAAGCATCTGCCTGGCCTGTTTGCCTGTGCAAACAAGTCCTGTGACCTTTATCAGGCGGACAAGAACACCTGGAGCAAGACAGAAGTGCCACAAGTGCAGATAAGCACAGATAAGGGACTTGTGAGCTATCTGAGCTCAGGCCAGCTACAAGCAAGAGGAGAACTCAGATGCTTTGCTGTCAGAAGACCACTGCTCCAGCCCACCCTGGAGCCCATGGCCTGGAGGTGGAGTACTCACAGCCCCGCTGCCTCTGCTCCTCTTGCAGTAGCCATGATCATCCTACTAGCAGCACTGTGAGGATGAACACAGTAATGTGGCCCCACTGTGGCCACAAAAACAGGGTATAGGCAGGAAAGCTGATCTGACAAAGCAAAAGTGGAAAAGTAGACGCTCTTTCCTGGAAACAGTTCTGAGAAGCACGGAATGGAGAACAGGGAGGAAGAAATGAACAATCACATAATTGCCAAATCCTAGCACAGCACAGCCATGAGTCAGGTCCTAAATAATCATAAGATTACAAAGCAAAGTGACATTTTTTTTTCTTTGTATTTTTGTCTGATTTTTTGAGTCCCTAGGGTTCATATGCAATCTTTTCCCTCATTAGAAGAATCAAGATAAGATTTTGCCTTTGTCATTTATCTCCAGAAAACATTGTTGTAAACAAGCACACCAAACAGAACAAAGATGCCAACTGAAATTCTGAATTTTAGCTAAGAAAATTAAAATTCAAATGTATAGAATGGGTCATCAATGATATGGCTAATTGGTGCCTTCCACAATCTGTTCTCCTGTGAAACATAAGGTGATTTGTATTTCTGTGAACTGTAAGGCTGAAAGGAATGGAAAAAGAAACATTTGAGTATTTGCAAACATTGCATTACTTTTTTTTTATCTATCAAGGATATTTCTAGTAAGAGAAATATATTTGAAACAATTCACCAATTTTTTTTGTCAATGTGTAGGGCACACAGATGAGGGTGTTGTGGGAAAATGCAGTTGACATTCATCTTGTCTTCTTCAACAACCTCTGCTACATCCATGCTGTTTTCATGTCCCTACATGTTAAAGTGTCGTGCTCCTGGCTAGGAGAAGGCCCCACAAATCACAAAGCTGAGCACAGATCTGAGAATTTTTATGAATGTGGCAATCAAAATGCAATTGAAAGCTTACAGGAAGCAAAAGAAAGAGAGTTTTGTGTCTGTATTTACAGTGTGGTGAGCAGGTGAGTTTAATATCAGGCATCAAATTTATCCAGGTAATAAATCACACCAAAATAAATCAAAGTCTTACTGAGCTGGAAACAGCCTTTTTTCTAACTCATTTTCCAGCTTCTTCTTTAACATGAAATCTTTGTTCCTATTATGAAACTTCATATTTCTCTACTTACTTTATCAATTTGTCAATCAAGTTTCACAGTATAATACCATCAGAAATTTAATCCAGTTAAAAAATCAAAAAAGATAGGGTTTTAATAATTAGTTACTGAAATGTCAGCTCAAATTCCTGCTATTTCAACCAAGATTCATATCCAAACCCTTCTTTCTTTCTGTGTGGTATCCAATACAGACATACTGCAGTATTCCCAAGTAAATATAAAAGTCTCTATTCTACCTACAGGTGAAATCTTTTGACTTCCTAAACTAAAGGATTGTGTGGGCAAATGTTTTGGTCCCTTAAAAACACTGAAATACCCAGCTTTCCAAGAGGCTGAAATTTTACTTTATTGTATTGCTACCAGTTTTCAGCAGCATGACAGCTAGGCAGTCTTCTCCCACAGAGAACTGAAAAGCAAGAGAAGTAACAGATTTATGGATAAAGCACATCAAACCTTTATGTACAGCAGTAAAGCTGAGGGCATGTTGCTGGCAGCATGGTTTTGCACGCCTGTGTGCATTTGCAGGGAAATGGAGATGCTTGTATGGGGAGTCAGCAAGGAGCCACACACCAGCAGGACACCTCCCATCAGGGATCGCCACCACCTTTGTGTCCGTGTCACACAGTGTCATCCGCGAGCAGCTCCCTCAGCCCCTCTCAGCCTAGGGCAAGGCAGAGCTCATGCACACCTCATGCAGGGGAGCATAAGGCTGATACCTACAGCCACTCACCTCAGTGATCCAGCAGCACAGACAGTGCCCCTTGTCCTACACGGCTGTTTTACCCATGAGGGACTTCAACATCTGAAATTGTTATGCATCTGTAGTGCAAGTTTCTTGCAGCATCCTCACCTGGGAGACAGTCTCTGCTAGGCAGTGACATGCTGGTGGTGCCATCAGTCAGGCCAGCAGGGGAAATATCTCAAAGCTCATCTATATTCACACCAGCTCAAGTTTACTTCCCTACACCCACGTGTCCTCCCTGCCTGTAAGAAGTTTTTCAGCTGTAGGAAACCACTCCAGCTTGCATTTGCCTCGGCTCTTTCCCAGCTACAGCCCTTCCTGTGAGTGAACACAAACGTGACTCAGCTTTTTCTTTAAAACAGAAGAAATTTGGTTCTGTTTGCAGTTCCACTGTGGTGTGGTATGACAGAACATAGATCTGTCTTTCACTTTGTTTAGAAGATGTGACACCAGTAGCAGTTGCGGATTGAATTACATTTCAGCTGCAAGAGAATCTCAGTTATGTTTTTTTTATGTCTCTTTATGTTTCTTTTCAAAAAGCCAACTTTAAATAGGCAGAGCATTCTTTAATATCACAGATTGTGGTTGGGTCTGACTTAGGTCCCTATAAAAGAAATTACTACTTGTTGTCCAAAATGTTCATTTTTGGCAGTTAAAAAATGCCTCTTTAACACAGATGTATATATATGCATGTATATTGAATAAATGTCATTGTATAATTGCATCACAAATTGTGTAACTAATATTTGAATTTCATAATGAGACTACATAATTAATGTCTTGGTACATAAACATATGTCATTATTCAAAATGTCTTTCATATACGTACACCAACAGTAAAACTTCTCAGTAATCCTTAGTCAGTACAACCATGACAACATGAAAAGAAAGAAAATATATTTATGAAGGTTGGAGTCTCCTAACTTATGTCTCTCCAAAGAAAACCAACTCTTACAGTCTTCATTTTTTAAAAAACATAATAATATTCATTATACCTTATACAGTTTCCAATAAGCTCTTGCTTAAGGATTCATATCTGTGCAATATCAGTGCCACCTTGGCTTAGGTCCTCTGCTCTATCTCCCTAGAACTATGTAAGATGTTTTATTCGCTTAGTTCCAAACCAGCATCCCTTACTGCTTTGATAAAATTTCCTCTTCATATGGGATTAATTTTTTTAACACAATTTTGGTGATAGGCCTTTAAAAACACCTTAGAGCAGGAGAGGCAAGGAGCAGCTCACAATGCATGTAGCAATGGACAAGTGGCACATTACAGTAATGAAGAGGGACATGTAGCCATTAGAAAAAGCTCAGTTCAACTCCCAGCTGCAGCAATGCCTCACCTATGGTAAGTGTGGGTGACTGGGCAGCTGTGTGCTCCCAGCCCCCCTGCACAAGGCAGGTCAGCACATGTGCCAGCTTCTGATTTAGCACGCCCTGGGGTTCCTGGTCCTCTCTCAACCTTTTCAGCCATCCTCCAGAACCAGTCTGGGGTCACATGTACCATTTCACCACAGAGAGGCAGAACTTGCAATGAAGTCCAGCAGGCAAAAACAGCTTCTGCTCAAATCATTGCAGAAAACCCAGTCCACAACTTTCATTAGGAACAAGTTAACTTTTATCCATCACTCCTTTCTTCATCTGCCTCTTTCCTGCTTAGTCTACTCCTGTTCCTGTTTCTGTGGCATGTCTTTTGTATGTCACTTAGCTGAACATTAGTGGAATTGCCTCTGCTGGAGAATCCACCCCCTCATGGGGGTGGTTGTTTTATTTTCCTTTTTTTTTTGTTCTGGGAGCTCTGGGAGCAGTAAGGGAAAAGAGCTGACTCAATGGTATTTCAAAGATATAGTCCCACTCAATAAAAATCGAATAAAACAAAACAAAACAAAAAATGACAAAAAGGAAATACCCTTCTTTCTACATTCTTTGTAGTACTTCGCTCACAGTATCAAGCAGCAACACAGGGTTAGACTGGTGGAGGGCTTTTTCCTGTACAACCTTGCCGTGGCAGGACAAAGCAATGCACCTGCCCTGAGATCAAAGGCTGAGAAATACAGCCTTTACACTTAAAGCTGTTACTGCTGGTGTGAAAAAAAAAAAAAAAAAAAAAAAAAAAAAAAAAAAAAAAAAAAAAAAAAAAAAAAAAAAAGGTATGAAAAATTGTGTATGTGGATTTGAAGCATATTAATTGGAATCACAAACTCCAGAAACCCATCTGCAAAGCACTGATATATTATAAAGGGATGCTGACGATTCAGATAGCACCAAAAAATCCCTGATGGGTTCACTTCAGCTGGTACCTGCAGGCTCTGTGCCTGACCCATTACAAATGCTTGTCTGATCCCCTCTAGATTTTCACCAGCCAGGCCAGCACAGAGAGGCAACAGAAATGTGCTTGGGGTGATTACACAGAAATGTGATCCTGCACCACACCTGATCTGAATCAAACACGTATTTCTGGGAGATCCAGTCAAACATGGATCCATTGTCAGTAGTCATGGATTTACAGCCTGAGACATTTGCAGAGAAAAGATTACAGGCCCAGGAAACAGTGACAGATTCATGGGAACTGAAGGCAAAGCAAATCAGTACTGCAAATGGCTTCTTCACATAATAAAGTCTTTAAAATTGTGTTCTTTGAGAGCTATCAATTAAGAAATTTTTAATTTATTTAATGCAGTCAGGTCGTACTGTTTTTCTGTCAGGCACTTTTTAAAATCCATGTCACAGGGAAAATGCTTTTCAGAAGTCTAACAGTTGGCTGGAGGAGCCAATTCTTTGCCCAGTTTTTAATTTGGAAGTATAAGTGAGAGATAATGCTATCAAATTGAAATCTAACTACCATACAATTTAATGGCTGAGCATAAATCATGCATCTAACATTTCTGTTATTTGCATGCCACAATAGCCCCTCTGATTTTAATTGAGATCAGAGCAGTTTCCTGGTTCAATCTGGTGCAATTTTCAAAGACTAGCACAGATCTTTGCAGATCTCTGCAAGACACCTGTGTGTGCTGAGCTCCTACACTGGCAGTTCAGGGAATCATTCCGATAACTTCATAACACTCTGGGGAGAGGTTTTGAAAATGTTTAACTTCAACAGTTAATGCTTTGTGTCCCAATTGGTTGGTGGGAGCTTGTTGCTGCCCGGCGCAGGCAGAGGCGGTGCAGGCGGGTGTGTGTGTGCCTGTGTGGGTGTGTGTGTGTACCTGTATAGGTGTGTGTGTGTGCCTGTGCGGGTGTGTGTGTGCCTGTGGAGGTGTGTGTGTGTGCCTGTGCGGGTGTGTGTGTACCTGTATAGGTGTGTGTGTGTGCCTGTGCGGGTGTGTGTGTGCCTGTGGAGGTGTGTGTGTG